>JAJIBD010005754.1:0-39318 GCA_021461705.1 Cryptotis parvus
TGTGTGCCTCAGGAGTAAAAGGAACCAGAACAGAACCCCACACCAACTGCACAGGCTGGAGCCCCAGAGGCTCCATATTGCCTCCAATATATATAGTATGATACCAATATCCAAGACCAGGCAAAACATGGGTCAGAAGAGCTTGTCAGTAGGTAGAATCAACTGCAAGTTTGTGGGAGTCGAGAAGTTAGGTAAGACAGGGAAGGGAACAGTGTGCTAATAATTGTTGGAAATGATAATACCAGCCTAGATTGAGCATTAAAAATAGGCAAAGGGATATACATGATAACCTCTAAATGTATGTATTGCAAGGCACACTGTATAAGAGAAGGAAGACAGAAGAGAGAGAAAGAGACAGACAGAGAGACAGAGAGATAGAGAGAGAGCAGAGAGAGAGGTAAAGAGCCCGCCATAGAGGCAGGCTAGGAGAGAGGAGGAGGAAATCAGGAGACATTGGTGGTGGGAAATGGGCACTGGTGGAGGGATGGGTGCTGGAACACTGTATGACTGAAACCCAAACATGAACATCTTTGTAACTGTGTATCTCACGGTGGTATAATAAAATATTTAAATAGGGGCTAGAGTGATAGCACAGCAGGTAGGGCATTTGCCTTGCACGCGGCCGACCTGGGTTCAATTCCCGGCATCCCATATGATCCCCTGAGCACCGCCAGGAGTAATTCCTGAGCAAAGAGCCAGGAGTAACTCCTGAGTATTGCCGGGTGTGACCCAAAAAGCCATATGAATAAATTCATAAATTCCAAAAAAAAAAAAAAAATTAAATAAATAAATAGAAAGGTAAATAAATAGGGGCCAGAGTGATATCACAGTGGGTAGGGTGTTTGCCTTGCACGCGGCCTACCCGGGTTCAATCCCCAGCATCCCATATGGTCCCCGAGCACCACCAGGAGTAATTTCTGAGTGCAGCCAGGAGTAACCCCTGAGTGTCGCTGGGTGTGACCCCAAAAACCAGAAAGGAAGGAAGGAAGGAAGGAAGGAAGGAAGGAAGGAAGGAAGGAAGGAAGGAAGGAAGGAAGGAAGGAAGGAAGGAAGGAAGGAAGGAAGGAAGGAAGGAAGGAAGGAAGGGAGGGAGGAGAGGAAGGAAGGAAGGGGGAGGGAGGGGGGAGGGAGGGAGGGAGGAGAGGGAGGAAGGGAGGGAGGAGAGGAAGAGAAGGAAGGAAGGAATAAAGTAAAAGCCATCTCTAGGGATTAGCACACTTTTTCAGTAAAGGTTCAGAAGCACATCTTTTACATTTTAGGCATGTGGTCTCCGAATCTAATTACTCAACCTGTACTGTGATAACTGCCACTGAGAACATTTGGACACATGAATGGCTATGTTTCAATAAAATCTTATTTGTACCAAAAAATTAAGTTGTTTTAAAGCCCCAATTAAATAAAATCTTAAATTAAAAAAAATACAAATTCACAGAAACTTCAACAGATTCATTGGTCTACCAGGCTGCTGCTGAAGATAAGAGAAGCTATGTTACCAGATGGCTGGTTTCATTTAATATTGTCAAGAATAAATTCACAAATTCTAAATCTTAAAAAAAAAAACAACAACGAAATCACTGAACTGAGAGGATGAAAGCAGAACCTTCTCACTGCTGAGGGTACAATCTGGTGCCATCACTCTGGAGGGAAAAGGGTGAGAGACCATCAGAGAATGAGAAAAGAATAATCATGTGACCCCATGATTGCACTTCTGATGCTTGTGCAGAGAAAACAAACAAAAAAAGAACTGAAAACACATTTGCACTCCTGTGTTCACTGCAGCAAACTTATAACAGCCCAAACTGGGAAAAAAACCAAACAGACCCACGGAAGAGAACATTACTCATAAAAACCAAAGAAACCTCTGTATGGAGTACAGAAAGAGGGAAGGTCGCTAGCCTTGCAGGCTACTGATGCGGGTTTGATCCCTGGTATCCCGTACAGTCCCCTAAGTGTTTCCAGGAGTGATCGATCCCTGAGTGCAGAACCAGGAGTCAGTCTTGAGCACTGTCAGGTGTGGCCCAAACAAACAAAAAATCACTTATAGGGCTAGAGAGATAGTACAGTGGGTAGGGGCTCACCTTGCAAGCCTGGGGTTGCTCCCTGGCACTCTATGTGGTCTCCAAAGCACAGCTAGGAGTGATTCCTCTGCACTGCCAGGTATGTGCAAGGGTGGGGGCAATGACCCAAAAACCAAAAGAACCCAATGACTTATGAACAGACTTAAAGGGATTATAACAAGTGAAGAGAAAAGATAAGGACTGTGTAATCTCACTAACATGTGGAAACTTCAACAGAGACAGATTGATGGCTGCCAGAGGTGGTCTCTGGCTGTTGTGAGTAACAATTGAAGGAATTCACAAACAGAAACAAAGGGGCCAGAGAGATCCAAGAAGGGCTAAGCACTTGCCTTGCTTGCAGCGGAGCCTGATTCAAATCCCTGGCACTGAAACTGATGCCAAGAGTGGTTCCTACGCACAGAAGAAGTAACCCCTGAATCCTGACCAAAAAAAAGGAAAAAAGAAAATACCTCTATAGCAAGAACAGTTTTATGTGAAGGTAAAGGAATTGCAGGCATTGCTGGGTGGGTGCTCCTGAGAGCGGGAAGGGCACAGGGCTGCCCCGAGGCAGTGTTTCCCAACCTCTCCCACGTGGTTCCTTCCACCTTCCTGGGGCCCCGAGTCTCCGGCCATGGCTTTCACTCTCGCTGTTTTGCTCTCCTCACTCCCCTGTCTCTTTTTCCAGGGTGGAGGTGCAAAGGGGCAATGAGTTTTGGCCCACAACTGACAGTGCTTTTGGTCTTACTTCTAACTGTGCTCAGGAGTCCTAGAGGTGCTGGGGAGGGGGGGTGATGGTGTGATGCCAGAAATAAAACTGGAGTTGGCTGCATGCCAGGCAAGTGCTTTAACCCCGACTCTCTCACCAGTGACCCCAACTCTCACATTCGGATGGCACTACACAGCCATCTTCCATGTGTCCCTCTCACCCACAGGGCTTCCATCCCGGCAGTCCCAGCCCCACATCCCTTCTTCCCTAGCCCCTTGAGACTTTCTAGTTCCTCCTGAGCCACGCTAGCTTCCATGCTGCCTGGAGGTCAGACACGTCCCGGCCATCATGATGTGACAGCTTGCACTGGACAGAAGGCTGCTTCTCTTCTTAGCATTCTCTGGCCCCAGCTTCCCTCTTTTCCTGTGGACCATCACCATCACAGGCCCCACTGCCTGTGAACACAGAAATTGAGTATCATTCATTGGTCCTTCATCTTCAGGTCCAGGTTCTCTAGTGAAGCTTGAGATTGTCTGGCCAGTGAAAGAAGTGGCATCAGTTTGTGTGTGTGTGTGTGTGTGTGTGTATGTGTGCGTGCATGTGCATGAACTTAGTTCTCTCTTGGGCCACAACATAAGGGGCTATTGTTTCCTTAGCGATTGCTCCTGGACAGCAGCCCGGTGTTCTAGATTCCTACAGCCTTGGGTTCCTGTCCTCTTTAGTACATGCCCGGAAGGAAGTGCCAAGGATGTGATCCCCTGGGCCAGGCAGTTACAAGACTCACATGGGCTATACACACTTCCCTCCAGCCAGGACTAGTCACTGGATCCTCATCACAAGCCAAGGGCTTACCCTGCAAGAGAGGAACACTGCATGCTGGCCTTGTGTGCCCACCATGATGGCTGCCCTCAGTTTAGGAATTCTTCTGCTCACATGGTCCAATGACCAGAAGCAGCAGCTAAAGGAGAAGGAAGAGGTACGTGCTGTACCAGTTGCTGCGAACATTTTGGGAGTTCTAAAGGGACAATCAAAGCCAAGCGCCTTCACACATTTCTAAGAACTCTCCGGCTACAGGCTCACCAAGTGTGTTTATTTCCCAGCACGGCAGCTCCAAATATTTGTTTTAGCTTGGTTTTTCTGGAACACGCTTGTTGTGCTGTGAGGGGAATACACATGGTGCATTTACCACTCCGAGACAGCAGCATCCACTTCTATCCAGAGAATCGTTTTATTTGTGCTTCAGAAAACTGCAGAAACAAACAGAAGCAAAGGTAATTTTAATTACCAAGCCGCCTTTACTTTTGCTTTAATTTTAAAGCAAAAGTAAAGGCGTTCGGTGGAAGGAAGCAAAATTGTGCTTCTTGGCACCTCTCTGGTGTCTGGTGCCCTTTCCTGTCTTCCAGAGTGGCTGCAATGCTCACTCAGAGTTGACCATGGAACCAGATGCTACTTCCCACGCCACTGCAAGTTGCAGCCAAATCGCACTGAAGGAATTTACTACTATATGCTGGCCAATCCAAACCTCTCCAGGAAAAAAAAGCTTGTAATTTAGTAACTTTATGGGATACATAACTCTTTGCAGCAGTCCTCAGCCACAAGGGCCATCTGTAATATTCAAAGGAAAACTGTGCTTACAGACCCAGCAAATGCAGACTTTCCTGATCTCAGACTTTGAGCACATGCATGAGGTCCCTGCCCAGAATAGACTCACCTGGCAGCACTCTGCTTTGCATTTTGTCGACCAATATCTTGGGGGTCACTCTAACTGGTTTGGGATGTAAAGGAAGCAGGGCTTTTTTCTTTGTTTTTCATCTAAACAGTACTATTGACTATTGTCTAGTTGATACGTGTAACAATGACAACAGGAAAGTTAAATACACATTAACAAAGAAGTTAAATCAACGTATATGGGGGAAGGGTGTTATCTGGCAATGTTATCAGACCAAAGCGCAGAGACACCTGAATGATTCCAATCTGATCATTAAAGACAGGACAACGCTTGAAGTCAGAGGCTACCACTGGCTTCTCCAAGTGACAGGCTTGTATAACATCACCATTTCCCTGCCTTCCCTGTAGAGAAGATGGCTTTGGCTGATGTAGCGCACTGGAGTTGGAGCAAGTCTTTGGATTTGGTCCTTGAGTGAGCACCGTTTCTCCTTCCTTTGCCTGTGGACGCCCAAGTGACCTGGGAAGCCACAAACTAAAAACGAAGAGTTATAAAGAGTTGGTGGGTCTGTTTTGCAGACAGGAGGCCCAGGTTCTGTCCCTGGCGTGGCATGGTCCCCTGAGCAGTGCCATGAGAGACTCCCTATGACTCCCTATGGAGTCTGGCTTCCAAGGACCACATTCTCCTTCCCCAATTCACACCACTAATGGATTGTATCAAGTAAGAAACTGACTGCAGCCAGGCACTGCTGGACAGCAGGGATACCTTATGAGGAATGGTTCACTAGGTGACTTCTTCACTGAGCAAACACCACACAATGCAATTGCATAAACCAAGAGGGCCTCGCACACTCCAGCTCATACAAAGGGATCTGTGAGAGCCACCACTCATAGAAACAGATCCATGTACTATGTGACTGGATTAAGCTAAGAGCTGAAGGAATGACTGCCTTCTGACCTGGCTTTAATATTCTTTTGCCATACATTGAACTTTTTTTTTTTTTTTGGGGGAGGTACATAACCAGCAAGGCCCAGGGGTTAGTCATGACTCTGCACTCAAGAATCACTCCTGGTCTGGGCTACCATATGGGATACTGCAGATGGAACCCTCCCTGAGCGCACTGAAGTCAATTCACTCCACCACATTGTCCATTATTAATGGGGACACTGTGCTACCCCTTCACACATGTGTGTCCCACTGCTCAGGAGTGTGTGAAAGACATAAAATAACACAGCTAGTTCAGGGGCCTAAGAAGTAAAGTGCCTGGGGGTTTCAGTGTCCCTGCTCCAGGAAGGGCACAGCCTTTAACTCTAACCCTAATCTTCTCCTTATTCCTTCAGCTTTGCTCCGTCATCAGGTTCAAAGGGTCAGAAACCACTAGAACAAGGTGATCCCTGACTTCTGACTCTGACCCTCAGACATTTCCCAAGTTCCCAAGTACTCCAAGCTTACTTCTATGATGGGAAATCAGTTGCATCACTGGACCTCAGGGTTTCCCCTGACCCACAAAGGTGAAATAATGGTGGCATTATCAGTTGGCCTGTGCTTTCATTTTCACTGTCTTCCCGTTCATCATCGATTTGCTTGAGCGGGCACCAGTAACATCTCCATATGACCTGTCTCAGCAAGTAGAGCCCAAAGGCACCTGCTTGCTCCAGGAACATAAAGAGCCTCAAACCATTCCATCAGCTCATGGGAATGAGGTATATAATTGTTACTGGTATTTGGCATATTAAATACGACACGGTAGCTTGCCAGGCTCTGCCATGCGGGTAGCATACTCTTGTAGTCATCTCAAAATCCAGCATTTATTGATGAACCCTTACGGCCGCTATGCGCCGCGCGAACCGGCTGTGATGGGCTGGTCTGCTGGGTGGAGTTCTGATGAGGAGGAAGACCGGATGTGGAAAATGGAGGCCCTCATGGAGTGGGGGCCATCTGGCTTGTTGCGAGGCTCTGCTGGTGTGGCGGGCCAGGGCTAGAACCTGCCATCCCTCCTGGGCGCCTCATGAGCACAGGGAGAGCCAGTAGCAGCTCTGCCCCATGTCTGTGAGTCTCTGAGTAAAATGAGCTTTCATTTTACTTGTTCCTTATCAGTCACAGCCAGGATCCACCCACAATCAGCACTTTTCTGCCAGGCAGCATGTTGGGACCTGATGTGATTTTAGGGCTTAGGTCTAGATGGGAATCAGGAGCACCACACAGCTTTCCTGCCATCGCCGCCTTGCCAGCTCTCCCAATCCACCCTAAAAGGTCATGGAACCACAAGAGCCTGCCCTTTCCACTGATCAGAAAGACAAATTCCTCTCTCCCAAGAATGCGGGCATTCCAGTTTCGTTGCAATTTAGATATCAGCTGATGTACAGATAGGCCAAGACCAGGGTAAGGCTGATCCTCCAAAGGTCAATGAACCAGCTGAAGGCAGAACCATGCTTGGACACTCAGGTCAAGGTAACTGCTGAGATTCAGGGGTTCCCCACACTGAGAACACCATGCTTGCAACCACGCTTCTTTGGCACAGTCTCTGGCCCACAGCTGGCAACTGGCAATATTGCCAACAGTGATACCGACAGCTAGCAAAGAATGTTAAAAAAGCATTATCTGTTTGCTTCCAAGCCATGTCAGCCATGCTCAGAATCTACTCTCAGCTCAGTGGGGATAGGAAGGTTCACTCCTAGAGGTGCAGGGATAGAATCCAGGACCCCAACACACAGAGCATGCACTCAGACCACTGTGTTCTGGCACAATCCTTGAAAGGCCTGTTTGGAGTTTAGGAATTTGACCACCATTGGAGTTTATTATAAATACTTAGCACTTTTTAATTCACCTCTGTCTTTTTATTTACTAAACACAAGCATGAAAATTACACCAATGACCTAAACAATATTATTATTAGTAATAATAATATCCATAGTTCATCACATACACTCAGCCCAGGGAGGAAGGACAATGCCACTTTGTGTCACACTTGGAAGGAGAGAGAATCCAGAGGCTCCTGGTGACAGGTCTGGTGGTATTGGTGGGGGAGGATGACCCCTGGCCCAAAGGTCTGAATAACACCCAGGGTTGGCAGAAAACTGAGACTTTTTTCCAGTGGAAGTTGCACTATTCTGCAGGACTATCTGAGCAGAATGGGAAAGGGAAGACATATCCGGCCCACGCCAACTCTGCCCTGTTTTCCTGGATGTGGAGGCAGCACCTAATTCCAGGTCTCATCATCCCCACCCCACTGTACTAGAGACACACATCATGAGATTTCTATCTCAACTCTCACCTGTCAGGCTCCAGATCATGCTCCACTCAACTGACAGGTTGGTCGGTGCTCACCTGGGAACAGAACCACACTATTCCTGACCCCTACGTTTCCGATGTCCCCCAAGACACAACCACCATAACATATTCTCCCAAGCTCCTTTGTGATGAGGTCTTTTCTACATGTTGGGTTTCTGCCACCACCAACTCCCCTCACCCCCGACCCCCCCACACCATACACACACAATTTTTCAAATGCTCATTCCAGATTGCAGTAATGACCAACTGTGTGTGAATTCATGCTTTGGCACCTTAGCACGCACTGCTGCATGGAACACTTTTTTGGGTCTTCCTACTGCCGCTCCACTATGAACTGGCTGTGCCAATTCACCGGCAGCATAAAGCTCTGCAGTTTGGCAGCCTGGCTGTGGAGTCCAGCTCTGCTCCTCGATTCTCTCATGGCTGCATCACAGACCTCACAAGGTGCTCAACCTTCCAACAGCTGGCATGGGACTTTACTTCCAATCACATTTCTGGATAGCAGTACATGACTCTCCCATGTCTGTCTCTACAATGGCCTTGCCCTGATAGACCCACGGGAGGGAACTAATGGAGCCCCCTGTCCCAGAAAAACCAAATGCTAATGAGTCTGGTCTTCCCCACTCAGGAAGCATCCTGAGACAATCTGGAATGTGACGAGGAGAGAGAACATGGTTGAGAGGAGGATAAGGTTTTCCTGCTAATGTGGACAGGCTTTGTGTAGTCAGGAGGGGAATAGTCATCTAACAAATTTAAACTTGAACACTCCAGTTACAGGGAGGTTGTGAGTGTCTTTTAGGGCTTTTTATTTTTTTTAAATATTTTATTATACCACCGTGAGATACACAATTACAAAGACGTTCATAAGATGTTCATATTTGGGTTTTGGTCATACAGTGTTCCAGCACCCATCCCTCCATCCCGTGCCCATTTCCCACCACCAATGTCTCCGATTACCCCCCCCTCCCCTAGCCTGCCTCTATGGCAGGTTCTTTATTTCTTTCTCTTTCTCTCTCTTTCTCTTTTCCTTCCCTTCCACATTGTGCATACAATACATACATTAAAATGATGTCATGTGTATTTTTTTGCCTGTATTTAATACTCAGTTCTAGGTTGGTATTAGTACTCTCGACAATTGTTAGCACACTGTTCCATTTTCTGTCTTACCTAGCCTCTGATTACCACATGTTTGTGATAACTTCCACCTTTGACAAGACCTCCTGATCCATGCTTCACCTGACCTTGGATATTGGTATCATAATATGTACATATATATTTATGTCATGCAAATAAATGCAGTCATTCTATATCTGTCTCTCTCCTTCTGGCTAATTTCACTCAACATGCTCCTCTCCATGTCCATCCATTTATAGGAAAATTTCATAACCTCATTTTTTCCTAACAGCTGCATAGTATTCCATTGTGTAGATGTACCAAAGCTTCTTTATCCAGTCATTGATTCTCGGACACTCTGGTTGTTTCCAGATTCTGGCTATTGTGATTAATGCTATGAACATAAAAGTAGTGATGGTGTTTCCACTGTGTATTTTTGGCTTCCCAGGGTATATTCCAAGGAGTGGTATGGCTGGGTCAAATGGGAGTTCAATTTCTAGTCTTTGAGGAATGTTCATATTGTTTTCCAGAAAGGCTGTACCAGTCAACATTCCCACCAACAATGGATGAGTGTCCCCTTTTCCCCACATCCACGCCAGTACTTGTTGTTCTTGCTCTTTTGGATATGTGCCAGTCCCTGTGGTGTAAAATGATATCTCATTGTTGTTCTGATTTGCATCTCTCTGATGATTAATGATTATGAGCATTTTTTCATATGTCTTTTGGCCATTCAAATTTCTTCCTTGTTGAAGTTTCTGTTCATTTCTTCTCCCCATTTTTTGATGGGGTTGGTTGTTTTCTTCTTGTAAAGGTCTACCAGTGCCTGATAGATCCTGGATATTAATCCCCTGTCAGATGGGTATTTGGTGAATATTCTTTCCCATTCTGTGGACTGTCTTTGTATCTTGGTCATTGTTTCTTTTGAGGTGCAGAAGCTTTTTAGTTTCATGTGGTCATTTAGGACTTTCTAGATGAAAAATAAAATATTTCTGGAGTGAAGTTAACAAGAACAGAGATAAAGACTCAATTGACCAAATTAAAATTTGCCCAATTTAAACCTTGTCTTCAAATTCCACTAAATTCCATGTATTATTTTCCTTTGCTGAGGGAGACAGGAGGAAGTTTTGGGTCTGAATAGGCAACTCCTTCCCAATTCCATTACTTTAGCTACTAACTCCACACTGAATGGTTACAACTAATATAAAATGAATTTGTTATTTGCCAAGTTCTGGTCTACACACTGACTGAAGTCATTAAATCCAATTCATTTACAAAGTCACTTCACTTCAAGAGTTGTCTCTGTTAGCAAAATGTGCCACTGGAACATGAAATATTTCTCTTGGCAAAAATGTATAGGGTGAAAGGGCTGGAAAGATAGTTCAGCAGGTAAGGAACGTGCCTTGTACACAGCAAACCTGAGTTTAATCCCCAGAACCACATTTAGTCCCAAGCAAGCCAAAAAACAAGATATATATATAGTGTAGAAAAAACAAATGCTCTCTGTACAAGACTTAACTTGATGTGGAATAAAATTACTTACCTGCAGATTCCACATGATGGAATTTTATTTCTATTGTCTTTGCAAAAAAAATGTTCGTATCATTCAGACTTGCCTACACTTGCCTGTAATGATTTAGGGTCTCTTGCATGAAGATACTTGCGACTCCATGTAATGTCATATAAAACAACCATAAAAATGCTTCCCTTTACAGTGGACAAGGAAGAACAAGAGACTAAGGTAATGGAGAAAGGAACTGTAACTGTGTGAGCAGAAATGCCCATGCATGCAGATCTTAGGAATTCTAAAGGGTCCTTGTTTTCAAGTAAACCTCTACTGGCATACAGTCCCTGCTGCCTCAGAAACAATGAAAAAATTTTAACCATTTTGAAAATGAAAGTTCTATGCTCTCAAATTATATCTACTTATTTTATTGTCTGTAGTCGAAATAAAAATGTCAATCCTGCTTTATAAAAATATCAATCTCACGGTTTCTTTTGTATGGGAGAGGGAAAAAACAGCTGGTTCTGTGTGAATAACTGCAAAAGTGTGAGAATGAAAAAGCACAGCTACTTTGCAGATATAGTAATGTTTAAGAATGAATGGGTTTTGCTCCATTGTATATGTGCTTGGAAAGAAATACCTCTTCCATGTTCTTAAAGTATTATACTTTCAATACCACATGAGTTTACTACTACAAAACACTGCAGAATTGAGAGTGGCTTTTCAAAGACATTTTACTGGGGGGAGTGAGATTCTTAGGTGATATATTCTTTTCCAATTGCTGATCTTTCTACACGAAGAATCTTACTTTTTAAACACAGAAACTAGTTATAGAGCTCAAGGGTTCAAGCAGAAGTTTCCGAGTTTAATGCCCAGTCAGCAAGGGCACTGAGGGGCCCCAGTGGCCTCCCTTCTGCAGGGAAAGGACCTGCCCACCCCACAGCAAGACAGGGTGCTACTTCAGATGGATAGGAAGATGAAGCACTCAATTCTGCATGTTTTTCTTAGAGTTTTCAATGGGACTGGACTGTATTAGCCACACAAATTACTTACTGAGTAAGTACTAGTACATTTAATTACTTAGACCTCTTGCTAAGAGTCAGCCCCATAGTACTAAGTGAGACTTTCTTTGCCAGAAAAATGTATGTCATATTAGGAAGCTCAAAATCTAATTCTGGCCTGAGAAACAACTCATTCGTTCAGGGAACTATAATCGAGAAATGAACACAAAATCGCCACTGTACCATCAGTCATGTTTACCTTAAAATGCTAATATAAATCATTCCAGGAGATTTGGCCCCAAATCTCCATTGAAAGTAACATATTAGAAATCACATTAAAATGCAGCGAATTGACCCACACAGGTGGTTTCTCCAAATTACTTGTTGGAATTTCAACTCCAAAAGAATTTCTGGAGAATGTGGAAGTAAAAGTAAGCCATGGTGCAGTTCATACTAGAGTCACCCACCCTTCCCAGGTATGACCCAAAATAAAGAAAAGACATAAATGAAAAGAAACAGCTCTGGAGTGGCCTGAAGCAGTATCACAAAGCACAACAAAACTGGTTTTCTGAGTGCCAGGTGAAGTGTGAGGTTAGCAGTGATGGACAGTGGCTGTAGCCGAAGTGTCTGCTTTCTGTGTACATCAGCTTTTCTGACATGGTCTGTGAGCAGGGTTTATATTTTCTTAAGTTGCCAGGTCTAATTAGCTTGGTAGCTCCCCTTTCTCCTAAACACCAGAGATTGTGAACGGGTCACTGGGGGTCGTGTCAGAGGTGGGTGTTCAGTGAATATAAGGTTCCCTGGGAACAGACTGAACCATCTACAGTCAAAGAGGAATGGGGCAGAGAGAAAGCTACTTAGCAGGAGAATCTCAGGCCATGACATGAGTCAGAAGGAGAGAGACGGACATAGCAGAATTGCACTCACTTGTGGGACATAAAAATAAATCCCAGTAGGAGACTGCTACTCAAGGACAGTAGAAATGAGGGCCATGGGGACAGGTCCAAGATTGGAAGCTTGCCACAAGCCCACAAGTTGGGAGCAGAGAGCATTTAGGATAGACAAGAGACCACTATGACAATGACAGCAAGGAATGATCGGTCTGGATAAGAACTGAGTGCTGGAAAGAGTAAATGGACAAACATGATAATCTTTTTAGAGTGCATATTGTAAACTCACTGACATGGGGCAGAGCTGCTACTGGCTCTCCCTGTGCCCAGCCGCTCACGAGGCACCCAGGAGGGATGGCGGGTTCTAGCCCTGGCCCGTCACCCCCGCAGAGCCTTGAAACAAGCCAGACGACCCCCCACTCCATGAGGGCCTCCATTTTCCACATCCGGACTTCTCTTTTCGTCAGAACTCCACCCAGCAGACCAGCCTATCACAGCCCGGCTCATCAACTTCCACCCTACAGCAGTCTTTTAAATCCGGCTCAGGTATGCCGTTCCAGAGACTCACAGACATGGGGCAGAGCTGCTACTGGTTCTCCCTTTGCCCAGCTGCTCACGAGGTGCCCAGGAGGGATGGCGGGTTCTAGCCCCTGGCCCGCCACCCCAGCAGAGCCTTGCAACAAGCCAGACGACCCCCCCACTCCATGAGGGCCTCCATTTTCCATATCCGGACTTCTCTTTCGTCAGAACTCCACCCACAGAACAGCCAATCACAGCCCGGCTCGCGTGGTCACATGCGTCGCGCTGTTTACCAATAAAGATACAGGGCCTCACGGACAGCTGGGGAGGCCGGGCCTAGCTGACCATGGAACCCCGAGGAGGGCAGATGGGTTTTGGGAGTGGGCCCGTCGCCTCTGGGGGGTCCCGGAAGCAGCCGGATGAGACTCGCCCATCACACTAGCCACCATTTTTGCTGTCCGGACGCTGGGAAACTGCCTGACGACCAGATCAACAGAGCAAAGCCAGTTCGAGCCCAGGTAGGCGGCTCCAAGAGGCGGGAATCACTGGGAAGTCGTCAGATGGAGCGTGGTTGTCCCTTCCCCACCTCCATTTTGTCGAGCCTGGTGGCCCCTGCCCTGGAGCTGCTAGCGGGCCAGCATACAGGGCCTCACGGATGGCTGGGAAGGTGTATTTGATATGCCAAAACAGTAACAATAATGGACCTCATTCCCAATGAATGGAGACGTTACTGGCACCCACCTGAGCAAATCGATGAACAATGGAAAGACAAGTGACAAGTGACACTTTAAAAAGAAAAGAAAATCTCAGGCCTTTTTAACATAGACACACTTATAAATCAGTCTAGGCAGTGTCTGCCTTTGCTCTTCAATGTGAAGAATGAGTTCTAGAGCCGGAGAAGCTGTTTTGAACTGTCTACTTCTAATTGAGACCTTCTGCTGAATGAGTACAGAGACAGCCACTCCCCATTAGCATTGCAAAGGTCTGATCCACTCTGTCTCATGAGTACGTTGGGACCTCTCCAAGTCTTGCCTTCTTTCTGCTTTTGAACATGTAAGCTTTCTTGCGACCTGCTTATCAGACACTTTCCTGCTGACTCCCAGAGGGAATGGATAGCCGTCTAACCTCTCCACTCCACCAAGTGTCAGGGCTACAGAAAACTCTCATGTTCAATTCAGAGGACTTTACTCTCAATTTCCCAGCTTTGGATTCTCTACTATTGCTGACATTTAGTTTCCAGATTTTTCTTTTCTTCTCTTTTCTTTGGGTGGGTGGATGGAAGAAAGCGGCTCACAACTGGTGGTGCTCAGAGACACCTCCGCAGTTACATGCAAGTCAAGTGCCTCAGCACTGGCTCTCAAGATTTAAAAACCAATTTTTTAAATTAAATCACCATGAGATAGTTACAAAGTTGTCCATTGTTGGGTTTCAGTCATATAATGCTCCAACACCTGCCCTTTACCAGTGCATATTTCTCACTACTAATGTCCCCAATTTCCGTCCCTCCACCCCCACTCCAGCCTGTCTCTATAGTACTTCTCTTTCTTGCTCTCTCTCTCTCCCCTCCTCTTTTGGTCATTATGGTTTGTGGTACAGTTACTACAAGGTTATCATGTATATCCCTTTACCTACTTTCAGCACTAAATTCCAAGTATCACTGTTATAATGGTCCCTTCTCTATCCTAACTGCCCTCTAACCCACACACACTTGATGTAAGCTTCTAATCATGGGCCAGTCCTCCTGATCCTCATTTCCATTGTCTTTGGATAATAGGAGAGCCTACTACTGAGAGTATACCACCCTCATGGCAGAGCTACCCATGTTGTATTTGATATGCCAAAAACCAGTAACAATTATAATTGTTATTCCCATGACCTAAATGAATGGTTGGAGGCTCTTTATATTCCTGGAGTGAGCAGATGCCCTTGGGCTACACTTGCTTGTGACAGGACATATGGAGATGTTATTGGTGCCCGCTCAAGCAAATCGATGAACAACGGGAAGATAAGTGGTAAGTGATTGGATAATAGTCTCATACTGTGTTTTTTAATCCCACAAATGATTGCAGTCATTCTACCTGTCCCTGTCCTTGTAACTCATTTCACTCAGTTTACATTTATAAACTACTTTCATGACTTTATTCTTCCCAGTAGTTGCACAGTCTTCCATTGTGCATATGTACTATAGTTTCTTTATTCAGTCTGTGTTCATGTACTCAGTTTGTTCTCAGATTCTGGCTATTGTGAATAGTGCTATTCACACTAACATTTACAATGAACACAGAAGTGCAGATGGTATGCGTCTGTGTGTGATTTGGGGCCTCCAGTGTATATTCCCAGAAGTGGTATTGCTGGGTCAAATGGGAGCTCAATTTCTAGTTTTTGGAGGAATGTCCATAGTTTTCCAAAAAGCCTAGACCAGTCAGCATTCTCATCAGCAATGAAGAGAGTCCCTTTCTTCCTGCAGCCATGCCAGCACAGGTTGTTCTTGTTCTTCTGGATGTGTGCCAGTCTTTGTAGTATGAAATGGTATCTCACTGCTCTTTTGATTTACATTTCCTGATAAGATTAGCAATGTAAAGCATTTTTCATGTGTCTTTTGGCCATTTGTATTTATTCAAGGAAGTTTCTGTTCATTTCTTCTCCGCATTTTTAATGGGGTTTAATGTTTTATTCTTGTAAAGTTCAACCAGTACCTTATATGCCTTGGATGTTAATCCCTTATCAGATGGGATTCCTCCATATTTTTTTAACATTTTCTTTTTTCCTGATGCCAGAAATAGAGAAGCTGAGATCATCTCACTGCCCAAGTAGGTCCAAAGTTTCATTTCCCTCTCTCAGTTCACCTGGCCCTGTTCTCCAGCAGAGGCGAACTAGAAGAGCAGGCAGCAGCTCAGTCTCCGTTCTCTCTTACTTCAGTTGTTCATTTGGTTTCTCTTTCTGGATTTGTGTCCAATCTTATGGCCACTGACAGAGGTCCTGGCTAAAATAGTGCTCTCCCAGTTAGTACAGTGCAGAGAGCACTTTTCTTGACACAGCAAAAACAATCAGCCAGGGTTCTATCCCAGCATTCCATATGGTCACCCAAGCACTGCCAGGAGTGATAGAGTGCAGAGCAAGGAGTAAGTCCTGAGCACTGCCTGGTGTGCACCCCAAAATCAAATGGGATGTGTGTGTCAAAAACAGCTAGAGAAGAGAGAGAGGGAGAGAGAGAGAGAGAGAGAGAGAGAGAGAGAGAGAGAGAGAGAGAGAGCACTCTCAAAGGGTCAAAGCACATGTTTTGCACATGTGAGGCCCTGGGCTCAGTTCACCACAGTAACCCCCAGGCAACACACAAGACCCTGAGTAGTTCACAGTTTGGCCCCAAATCAAAGCTAAAATAATTCAGGATCTGAAATTCTCCCACGTTCCTCAATTGCCCATTGCCGTGTTTCATTACATACACATATAAACTTATTTCCATTTAAAATGTTACAGATCAAAATATTTGTGTTGCAGATGTAAATATCTGTTGAAATACTTCTAAAGGTACTCACATATTTGAATACACATCTTGAACACAATGTGAATGTCCACACAGCAAAGCCTGGTGGCATGAAGCTGCTGATGATGCTTTTTTTTTTAATTTCTTTTTTTTTATTTTCCCCCCCAAATATTATTACACCATTTTAGACATACAATTGCAAGATGCTCATGTAGAGTTTTGGTTCTACAGTGTTCCAACACCCATCCCTCCACCCAAACCCATCTCCCATCACCAATGTCCCCACCTCCCTCCCCCTCCCACACCTCAACTACTTGGCAGTTTCTGTATGTCATTTCTCTCCTCTTTTATCTCTCCCTCCCTCCAAACTTTCCTGCTCTTCGTGGAATGCAGTGCATTAAAAGACATTACTGTTTCCACTATTTTAATGAAAGCAGCGACCGCCTGCGGTCGTGCGACAACCTGGGCTCGAACTGGTTTTGCTCTGTTAATCTGGTCGTGAGGCAGTTTCCCAGCGTCCGGACAGCAAAAATGGTGGCTAGTGTGATGAGCGAGTCTCATCTGGCTGCTTCTGGGACCCCCAGAGGCGACGGGCCCACTCCCAAAACCCGTCTGCCCTCCTGGGGGTCCCCCTATTCAGCTGGGCCCGGGGCGAACCGAGTTCCAGCCTCCCCTGCCGCTTGAGAGCCTCTTCATGCTATGGCCGATGGCCCCTGGGCCTGCTGATGATGCTTTAAATCTGACAATCACGCATCCACTCTGTGATCATGTTTACAAAAAGTTGAAGAGCTTTTGATCGCTGCTCCCATTTAAAGCAATTCTTGTAGTCACTGTAGTAATAACAGCCGTGTGGACCGCAGACT
Source organism: Cryptotis parvus (assembly GCA_021461705.1). Lineage (NCBI taxonomy): Eukaryota > Metazoa > Chordata > Mammalia > Eulipotyphla > Soricidae > Cryptotis > Cryptotis parvus. Next base: position 17,092 of record JAJIBD010005754.1, read on the forward strand.
GAGCACTCTGCCCATAACAGACACTGCTCTGTGCATTCTTGGCATTTATCACCTCTTCTCCCAAGACTTTTATGCCATAGGCATTAACTCTGAGTTTCTTCCACCTCTCAGCTAAGATAATGATGCCCAGAGGGATCAACTTACTTGGCAAATGTCACTCACTAGTAGGGAACACTGAAGCCATTTGCAGACACTCCTGTTTCCATCTCCTTCCAGATCCCACTCAGGTTCTGCTTCTCTGAAACTGCTATCCTCGGTGAAACATGAACGAAATGCCATGTGCCCTTGGGAGAAGTCTGAGTCACAGTGACCCACCTGGCCTCAGTGTCTCAGAGCCTGCTGCTGGCCTTGGAGAAAACACACAGAATGGTACTAGCCAGCACGCACAGGCCGGTGAGAGCTGAGGGGCCCCAACTGACTGGCATGAGGCTGAAGACACAACTCTGGCACAAGTCACACTGACTGTGCCAGACCAGAACCACCATCACAGGCTCTCTCCAACCTGCCAAACTGGAGCCCTACACCAGAGCACTTCATAGCTGATGATGGTCAACAAGGTCACTCCGGTGGGCCCAGATCCACTTGCCTGATCCCTGATCAGGCAGGTCCCTGGATCTTGGTACCTGATCAGGAAATGTGGACCGCAGGGAGTGGGCAAGAGGGGAGGGGAGGGGGAAGAGCCCTTTGCAGGTGTCACAGCTGAAAAGGCAGGAGGCTGGTGTCCCAAGAGAGGGGTGCCCTATAGAGGGTTATCCAGGAGAGAGGTACCCCAGGAGAGAGGTCCCACAGGAGAGAGGTTCCCTAGGAGAGAGGACCCCAGGAGAGGAGTGTCCCCAGGAGGGAGAACCCCAGGAGGTCACCAGGAGAGGTATCCCCCCAGGGAGAGAGGTCCGCCAGGAGAAGGGTCCCCAGGAGAGGAGTGTCCCAGGAGAGGGTGTCCCCAGGAGAGGGGTCCTCCAGGAGGGATGTCCCTAGGAGAACAGTGTCCCTAGGAGAGGAGTGTCCCCAGAAGAGGGGTCCCCCAAAAGAGGGGTGTCCCCAGGAGAGGGGTATCCCCAGGATAGGAGTGTCCCCAGAAGAGGGGGTCCCCAGAAGAGGGGGTGTCCCCAGGAGAGGGGTCTCCCCAGGAGAGGGGTGTCCCCAGAAGAGGGGTGTCCCCAGAAGAGGTGTCCCCCAGAAGAGGAGTGTCCTCAGGAGAGGAACGTCCCCAGGAGAGGAGCGTCCCCAGGAGAGGGGTATCCCCAGGAGAGGTGTGTCCCCCCAGGAGAGGGGCGTCCCCAGGATGGGGTGCCTCAAAAGCCCCTTTCTCCCACTCCTCCATTTTGGACTTTAGGCTCCAGACCTTCCTGGGGAAACTCGCTGTTGCAACCACCAGCCTATGAACATCTAACCTGGTATCCTGGCACCCCCAGGGTCACAGACTTCTCCATTTCCCCTGGAAAGTTAAAGCTCCCGAAATAACTGAGGTGTAGAGACCACAGAAAGCAAAACATCATGACAAAGCCTTTCAAGTTTAATTCACGTTTTCTACAGACTTGTTCCAGATAATTTCCTTTACAATAAAAGCAAACCAAAGACACCAGACCCACTGGGAGGTGTGGTGTGTAGACCCCATTTAGATATCTGACATCATTACCGATAAAGTAGAGGTAAATCTATAAATCTAAAACTGTCTTCTCACTGGCATCAAAGGACTTGCTTAGGTCTGTCACGCTGACAAAATTCCAGTGAATTAGCAACCATGCAGAGTACAGTTCTGAATAACAGATTTTTGGGACAGAGATAATTACCATAGTTTTGAATACTGGAATTCCCTGCTATCTTTATTTGGAATATATATTTCTCAAGGCAAAAATGGCACTTTTAGGGCTGAAAAAAATAAAGCCCCAGTGAGCTGGGATGGTGCCTGCATTGCACAGACAGGAAGCCAGGGTTGATACTCAGGTAAGCGCCCAAGGTGCCCTGGGCACTGACCTAGAAGTCAATTATAAAATACTAATATTTAAATAATAATAAATAATAGCATAGAAGGAGGCCCTGAGCACTGCCAATATGAGCCTCCAAAAAATAAACCAAAAAAGAATGACACTTTAAAGACAATATACAGTATTTGTAATCAGCAATAACTGAAGAAGATTGAAAGTAACTTAACACTTTCAATATTTAGAACCATTTCTTCAAATGTGTAATTCCTCAAATCCCTGAAATACCTGCATGACTTTTAACATCATATTTTCAGGATTCCACTCTGGAAAGAATCACTCTTTTATTTGTCATGTTCGGAAAGAAAGAGTAGAAATAAATAAAATTGGGTTAGTAATTTCTACCGAGTTCTCAGCCTTTGAAGTGATGAGGGGACAAAAAGTGAACCAGGAAGGTTTAAACATAAAGGTTTAACCATGGGTGAAACTACCTTAGGATAACACCCATGACCTTTGTTCCTGGTTCACTTTATGTCCCCTAATCACTTCAACAGTTGTTACACTATACAACTCAAAAAGACTCCACAGATGTAATTAAAGTTACTAATTGTTAGGTTACTAAGTGCCCTGAAAATGTATCATCTTCAGCCCAGCCACCCAGGAATCAGAGAGACAGGGGAGAGAAGAAACTGTAAATGCAAACAGCAATGGCCAAATAAATCATGCCTATGCCTCAGGAAAAGCCATGGTTCCATGCTGCAGTGAGTTGCTATCAAAAGCAAGACAAAGAAGAAAGGGAGATGGGGGATGGGAGAAGGAAACAGGAAGCGCAGAAGAAGAGAGAGCAAGAAAGAGAAAAGGAGAGGGAAGAGCAGAAAAAAAATCCTTTAGATAACTAGACTCTCCATGTTTTTCTCCTAAGTTAATTTCTTGCTTGTTGTGAGGCTCTGCTGGGGTGGCAGGCCAGGGCTAGAACCCACCATGCCTCCCAGGCGCCTCCACGAGCAGCTGGGCACAGGGAGAGCAAGGAGCAGCTCTGCCCCATGTCTGAGAGTCTCTGGTTCAGCATACCTGGGCGGATTGAAAAAGAAACTGCTGCAGGGTGGCTGTAGATGATCCCGGCTGTGATAGTCTGGTCTGCTGGGTGGAGTTGTGACGCAGAGGGAAGTCCGGATGTGGAAAATGGCGGCCCCCATGGAGTTTGGGAGGGTGGTCTGGCTTGTTGTGAGGCTCTGCTGGGCCAGATTGAAAAGAAACTGCTGCAGGGTGGCTGTCGATGATCCGGGCTGTGATCATGGCAGGTTCTAGCCCTGGCCTGCCACCCCAGCAGAGCCTCACAACAAGCCAGACCACCCTCCCCTACTCCATGGGGCCTGCCATTTTCCACATCCGGACTTCCCTCTCGTCACAACTCCACCCAGCAGACCAGACTATCATTCCCGGATCATCTACAGCCACCCTGAAGCAGTTTCTTTTCAATCCGGCCCAGGTATGCTGAACCAGAGACTCTCAGACATGGGGCAGAGCTGCTCCTTGCTCTCCCTGTGCCCAGCTGCTCGTGAGGCGCCCGGGAGGCATGGCGGGTTCTAGCCCTGGCCTGCCACCCCAGCAGAGCCTCACAACAAGTCAGACCACACTCCCCTACTCCATGGGGCCTGCCATTTTCCACATCCGGACTTCCCTCTCATCACAACTCCACCCAGCAGACCAGACTATCACAGCCCGGCTTGCAGCCGCAAGCGGCCGCGCAGTTCATCTATAAATGCTTTATTTAGAGGTGACTACAACAGTATGCCACCTGCACGGCAAGCCTGGCAAGCTGCTGTAGTATTTGATATGCCAAATACCAGTAACATTTATATTAGGCCATTCCCGTGACCTAATATAATGGTTTGAGGCTCTCTATGTTCCTGGAGCAAGCGGATGCCTTTGGGTTCTACTAGCATGAGACAGGACACATGGAGATATTACTGGTGCCCGCTCTAGCAAATAGATGATTAATGGAAAGATAGTGATGTGTTAATTTCTTAGGGAATTCTTACAATAGGAAGGAAGTAGGGGTGTATGAGGCTGTGGAAGCCAAGTGCTCCCTGGAGACCCCAGGAAGCAGCCCCTGATCCACAGCACTGTGCACAGCAGCAGAATCACAGTGTAAATTCCCCTGGGATGATGATGTGATGGGGCCGGGGGCATGAAAGAAAGGCAAATAACATCATTAGGTGGAAGCACTGAGCCAGGGGCATAGCCAGGAAGCTGTGTGACAGTGACACTGTGTATGCAGCAACCCTGGTTCCATCTCTGCCACCAACCACAGGGCCCCACTGGCCGAGAATCACTGGGACAGGCCTCCAGGAAGCCTGGAAATGATTCTTTTTAATGTTTTTAAATAACAAAAACAAAGAATCTCTCCAAACTAGGAATAGAGAGGATTCCCTCAAATTGCTAAAGTAACAGCTACCTTACTTCCTGGGAAGAAACACAAAAGTCTCTCACTTTCCTTGTTACAAAGCACAGATGCACCAACCAAAAGGCTCTGCAGCTTTGTACTGGAAATCCTGGCTAAGGGAGAAACACCAACAAAGGAAACAGAAGAGAAACAGACATGGAACTGATTCTGTGAGTATAATATAATTGTATACGTAGGAAACCTGAAAGAACTGACAAAAGCACCTCCTGAAACCAGTAAGTGATTACAGCAGGCTTGTAGGATGTAAGACCAATACACAAAGACCAATTGCACCACTAAACCACTAAAATGAAAACACTCAGTAATGAGTGTAATAAAATATGTCATGATCAATACAAAAAAAAAAAGGAAAACAACAAGACATGTACAAGAAAATCAAAGAATAAAATATATTCAGAGAGCTATTTCACATTTGTGGGGAGGACACGATGTGTGTCTGTAACTCCGCTCCCAATCTAAAGATTGATTGCAAAGCCCTGGAAGACTTTTGAAATGTATATAACTAAGTGTATAAACTTGATCTGAACAGGCTACACAGTTTATGATTCAAATATATATGACATTTATATATATGCCCAGCCCTCAGGGAATTGCTCCCCCATTGTTCTCAGGGACCCCCACAGTGTCAGGCCTCCTGTATGCAAGGCATGCCCTCCAGTCCACGAAATACAACCCTGTACTTTCCCGACATTTTTGCTTTGCTTTGGGTCCACACTTAGCTGTGTTCAGGGATTACTCCTGTTTCTGTGTTCAGGGATCTCTCCTGCAGGGTTTAGGGGAACATAGAGAATGCTGGGGATCAAATCTAGATCAGTGCAAGGCCCTATCCACTGTACAATCTCTTCAGCTCTTACATTTATTGATAAAGAAAAAGTTTCCCATAGTTTCCTCAAAAAAGGTTTCTCAAACTCAGTGCTCTATGCCTTGAAAATTCCTTCACTGTTTTTGTACATCATGTATCACTGTCTTCCCGTTCATCATCAATTTGCTTGAGCGGGCACCAGTAACATCTCTATATGTCCTGTCTCATGCTAGTAGAGCCCAAGGGCATCTGCTTGCTCCAGGAACATAAAGAGCCTCAATCCATTCCATCAGGTCATGGGAATGAGGAACATTTGGGGGGTCTGAGACCAAATAAGTACTTTGTTATATTCAATTATAAAATACCATTATTTGTAATATTTACCTGAAACCAAACAAATATTACAAAGATGAGGCATTTTCATACCTTTGTTTTTGCAATTTTATTATGTAATTTTTACTCTTCTTTGAAATTCATCCTTTTTTCTTTCTTTCTTTCTTTTTTTTGCTTTTTTGGGTCACACTCGGCGATGCTCAGGGGTTTCTCCTGGCTCTGCACTCAGGAACCACTCCTGGCGGTGCTCGGGGACCATATAGGATGCCGGGGATCGAACCTGGGCCAGCACAGGCCGCGCCGTGCAAGGCAAACGCCCTACCCGCTGGGCTATCGCTCCGGCCCCTGAAATTCATCTTTTTGTCTGTTTTGGGTGCCAAGCCAAAGGCTCATCGCAATTCAACAGCTCCTGGAGCACATTTCCACATACGTGGCCACGTGACACTTCCAAATCCCACAATATTGACAGCTGAGGAAGAGCACAGCAAATTAGTCGGAAAAGTAGCATAGAAGCCCACTAAGCTCAATAAATGAAACAATAACAGAGAAGGCTCAGCTAGCAGTATAAACTCAGTAAAGCCTCAACAGGGACTTTAATATCACTATTGTAAAGTTTAAAATTTTTCACAAATTTTCTTTTACTGAACTGTTTTTGATCATTCCATTTACAATTTTGTGTAACAAACAATATAAAATATAATATTATGTACCTGCTGAAGGGGCAAATTTGGGGATTGGGTGGGAAACTGGGGACACTGGTGCACAGAAGGACATGCTGGCCATGGGCTTGGTGCTGGAATACTGAGTGCCCAAAACAACTGTACAAAGAACAACTTTTCTAAACCACAGTGTTTAAAGAAAGACAGGCGGGGAGAAGAAAGTTAAAAACAGAATTACAAAAAAATTAAAAATAAAGCAACTCAGAGTTTGACAAATAAATTTAAGTGCAGCACACAGATGTTCTGAGGCGGGGCCAGGAGGCACTTGGCAAACAAAACAAAACAAGATGATCCCAACAACACTAAGCAGACAGTAAAAGTGAAAGCCAGATGGCTGTCACGAAGAGCAGCTATCCTTGGGATTTCTGGGGTGAGCAAAGGTCTGACTCTAATCCTTTCCATGCTCCTTACAATGACACGGCCCTTTGTCATCCACTTTTCCAAACTGGCATTCTCTCACCCCTGGGAGAGACGTGGAGATGCCCGGTCTCTTTAACAGAGTTACTAAATGGACTGCACAAGAGGAATGAGGATCTCCAAGTGCTCTGGAAGGGAGATGCTCGCGGCACTACTGCAGGCATCTGCACTGGGGCTTCCCCACAAGCCCGAGGAGGCACCTGGGAGGAAAGTTTACCTTTAGAAACTTCAGGTCAGGGAAGGGTTTTGAGGGCAGTGGGTGGAAGGCAAGTCTGGAAAGTTGGGAAGCAATTCTGAGTGCCCCCCCATCCCTCCCACCCCCAAGGGCTCATTCTGAAGATGCAGGCAAAGCTCGTGGACTTGGGGTGTTTTGGGGGGGAGGGAGGATTTTTAGGTAACACCCAGAGTTGCTCATGGTTTACTCCTGGCTCTGAACTTAAGAATTACTCCTGGCAGTACTCAGGGGACCATATGGGACGCCTGGGATCGAATCTGGGTTGGCTGTGTGCAAAACAATTACCCTCCCCACTGTGCTATCATTCTGGCCTTGCATGTGGACTTTGGAATCACACCAACATTCAAACCCTGGCTCTGTTCTTTTCTATCTACCTGACCTGTGATGTGTTCATTAACCCCCACCCCCACCCTCTGAACTTCACTGGTCTCCTGTAAGATGAGGAAAGAACAGGACTTTCTTCACAGCTCTAATGTAATAGTCACATAATGACGAGCAGAGATATCAATGATTAACTTTTATCATTCATTTTCATTGCCTGTGTTTTCCTCTATCACTATCACTATCACTATCACTATCACTATCACTATCACTTCCCGTTCATGAACTATTTGCTAGAGCGGGCACCAGTAATAACTCCATATGTCCTGTCTCATGCTAGTAGAACCCAAAGGCATCCGCTTGTTCCAGGAACATAAAGAGCCTCAAACCATTCACAGGCGGCGGTCGGCTGGCGGTCTCCTTCGCGGTCGCGCCCCTGCCCTGACCCGGGTACCTAGCGCTTTCCGGCGCGGAGGTTTAAAGACCCTTGGGGGCCTGCCCGTCCGTCCAGGGGTGGGGGCGGACGGGCCCCGCCGGGGGGCGCTCCGGCTCCCCCGGCGACTGCCCTGCCCCGGCTTTCTCTTCCCTGTCGTCGCCCCGCGCGCGGTCGTCCGTCTCCTCCCTCCCCTGCCCCCTCCCTCGCCCGGCCGGTACCCCCTCCTTCAGACGGGCGTGCCGTCGAAAGCCGGGCCGGGGGGGACCGTGTTTTCCTCTAGTTCTAAAAAATACTACATTAGTAGGTTTGCTACTTTAGCGTTGATAACCTTTGACTATAAACTGGGGATATCTTCAAAGTGATCACAGGCTACTAATACTCCAAATACTCTACAACAGAGCTGCTCGGCCTGGCTCTGTTGATACTCTGGAAGGGACCGAGGGAGGTGGGAAGGTCTGTGCATGGCAGGATGTTCAGTAACATCTCTGGGCTCTGCCCACCTGATTCAGGCACACCTGGGAGAAGAACAGCAACCAAGAGTCTCAGACATTGCCATGACTCCTAGAGGAAACTAATTTGGATTGAGAATTATTCTTGCTCTCATGGACCTTCCTGAGAACTGAAAGGTAAATGTAAATGAATTCCATTAAGGAAATACCTAAAGCTGAATATTTACACCAGAAGGAAAATAGCACATGGATGTCTATTCGAGGACAGAACTTAAATATTTAGAAGAAATGGGGACCCAGAGACAGCTCAGAGGCTAAGCGTCTGTCCTGCAGCTGTGGGACCATGAGTTTGATCCTTGGCACCAGCCAACAGGCCAGCTGTGTATCCACTGGCTGGCACTGCCATGGAGGGGTCACTGGCGCCTCAATAACTGCAATCTCTGGAACACCATAGCCAAACGTGCGAGCACCATGACCAAGTACATGACCCCTGGTCACTGAGGCAATTAGGAAAAGGGGGTGGGGGCTGTTTCTCAAGTTCAGATAAGCCAACTTTTATTGAAATTTCATCTATCTGGAAGAGCAAAAGGAAGTCTACATTCAGAAGTAGAAACTGTGCTGGTCTGGGTCTTCTGAGTCAAAACCAGAACATGATCAGAAACAGAAAGATCCTCTCGCTGATGGCCCAGAGAACATACTGCAGGCTCTCGCAGAAATGGAGGCACCTGAGGGCTCACTGGGAGTTGCACCCGATTCCAGGAGTCTTTCTCAGCCCTGTTGGCAAGATTTCTCCTGCTCATTGTTGAAACAGAGATAACTCTAAGCAGGAAATCAGGAGATGCAGAAACATTATCAATGTGTTTGCTAAAGTTCAGTAACAGAAAGCAAAGGCTGTTTCCCATGAAGAGCCTAGAGATCACCCAGGAAACCCCTAAAATAGGGCTCTTGGACAACCAGTGCTACTGGCGATCTGCCCTGCAACTGTCACCTACAGTCTGAAAACCATCAGCCACAGAAGGTCATTCGCTTTGTTGAAAACAACCCATCAAAGTCATTAAAAATGATATGGGGGCGGTGAAGAGACAGTACAACAGGGCACTGGCCTGGCACACAGCTGACCTGAGTTTGATCCCCATTACCGCCTTGCCCCCAGGAGTGGTCCTGAGCACAGTGTATGTGCCCTCCCTCCCAAAATAAAGAATACAAGTTCCATGAGAGCTGGGAATTCATGTCTTTTGTTTACTGGTGTGAAAAAAGTCAGCCGTATTCCAGGTGTCTGTGTGATCTAGGAAAATGTACACTGCAGGTACCCAATGACTATGTGTTGAGTAACTGATAGAACTGTATGTGTAGATGCTTATTTTCAGGCCATACCTGGCAGTGCTCAGGGCTTTCTCTTTTCTCTGTGTCAAGGATCACTCCTGGCAGTGCTTGTTGAACCATACACAGTCCTGGGATTCAACCAGGGCCACCTCCATGCAAGGCAAATGCTTGCTTTAAACTCTGAATTCTCTCTCTAGCCCTAAAAGTGCATTCTTGCCCAATACCCACTGATCTCCTGTATCTACAGAGTGACAGTGCTCTGGAAAAGCTGGCCGGAACAATGCTTTACACCTGTGTGAGCAGCATCATGCTGCTGATTGGGCAACGTTGAGCAGTGGCCAGAGACAGTGCCAATGCTTTTCCCACCTGGGCACAGGCAGGGAAGTAATAGCTGGTCTGAGGTCCTGTGCTCAGAGGCCACAGACTGGGCACTTACTTTAATAGTGACAGACCGGGCCGGTGCCACAGTGCAACAGGTAGGGTGCTTGCCTTGCACTCAGATGATCTGGGTTCGATCTGAGCACCACCAGGAGTGATACCTGAGTGCAGATTCGGAGTAAACTCTGAGCATTACAGCTGTGGTCCCAAAACAACAGCAACAAAAATAGTGCTGGGAGGCAGCCCCTACCAAGAAGCAGAGCTAAGGGTTTGTTTTTTTTTTTCCATGAATCTTTAAGGTAGTTGAGAAAACCAGGAGTTGAGGAACTCAAATATCACTTCGCTTTGCTCTAGGAAGTTACACTGGAGCACCACAGTCCCCCTTGAATTGAAGGTTAATCTTGAAAGTTTTTTTAAATTTTTTATTAATTTTTTAACTAAATCACCATGAGATAGATCACTGATAGCTGTTCACGCCTGAGTTTCAGGCATACATTGTCCCATACCCATCCCTCCACCAGTGCACATTTCCCAGCATCAATATCCAGTTTCCCTCCCACCCCGCAACCTGCCTCTACTTTTCTTTTCTCTCTCTCTCTCTCTCTCTCTCTCTCCTTTTGCACGTTGTGGTTTGCAGTACAGACACTGAGGGTTACCATGTATACCCCTTAACCTATTTTCAACACTAAGCTGATTCTCCCTGCCTGCAGCCATTTACTCCCTCCTCCCTTTACTTAGTATAACTGGCAAGTATCATTTGTTAGTTTTAGGTACACAACATAATGGTTTGATTGTAAAAATAATCACTATGACAAGTATAATTAGGGCAGGAGTTAAAGTAGAAAAGTTAAGATACTTGCTTTGCATTTGGTCAATTCCAGTTTGATCCTGACACCACATATGGTCCCTCAAGCACTACCAGGACTGATCCCCCAGCACAGAGCTAGAAGTGAGCCTGGAGCACTGCTGGGTTGAGGGGAAAGGAAGGGGAAGGGAGGGAAAGGAAGAGGAGAGGAGGGAGAATATAATAATAGTCCTCATTAGGATCATGTTGAGTGAAATTAGCCAGAAGGAGAGAGACAGATATAGAATGACTGCATTTATTTGCATGACATAAATATATATATATATATACACACACACATACATATTATGATACCAATATCCAAGGTCAGGCAAAACGTGGATCAGGAGGTCTTGCCAAAGGTGGAAACTACCACAAACGTGTGGGAGCAGAGGTTAGGTAAGACAGAGAAGGGAACAGTGTGCCAATAATTGTCAAAATTCTATTACAATCCACAACATGTAAGAGAGGGAAGAGAGAAAGAGAGAGAGAAAGAGAGAAAAGAGATGGAGAACCTGCCATGGAGGTAGGCTAGGGGAGGGGGGGGAGGAAATTGGGGACATTGGTGGTGGGAAATAGGCACTGGTGGAGGGATGGGTGCTGGGACACTGTATGGCCAAAATCCAAACATGAACATTTTTGTAATTGTTAAATAAATAATAAATACATACATAAAAATACATTAAATAAAAATTTTTTTTAAAAAAATAGTCCTCATTCTGTTGCAGGAAAAGACTGGTCAGGGTTGCAGCTGTTATCCCGGACTTAGGAGTTCAGGCTTTTGACTTTGCCTTAGGAAAGATTTCAAGAGAGTAAGAGAAACAAAAATTTCAAGAGAAAATTAGAGGAAGCAGTTTACTAAAGCAAACCGTCCACTCAAGAATCAAGGGCAGGGGCCAGAGTGATAATACAGTGGGTAGAGTACTTCTCTTGCACATGGCATTTGCAAGGTTCAATCCTTGTTACCATATATGGTTCTCCATTCCCTTCCAGGGTTCAATCCCTGTCACCACATATGGTTCCCCAATCCCTTTCATGTGTGATCCCTGAGCACAGAACCAGGAGTAAGCCCTAAATACCACTAGGTGGGGCCCAAAAACAATCAGAGTGCATGGATCAGGGATGTAGCTTAGTATAAAGCCTTTCATGTGTGAGAGCCCGGGTTTAATCCCTGGTGCCACAAATGGGGCTGGTAAAAGGGGGAGAAATAGAGGGAAGAGGGGGAGCAGGGAGAGAGGGGGGCAGAGAGAGAGAGACAGAGAGAGAAAGAGAGAGAATCAGTGCAGGCATGACCTAAGAGAGTTGCATTGTTTCTAAGACATTGTTTGTTAAGAAAAAAAATTGTACTTAGGGGGTCAGAGTCCAGGCATGCCCTAGTGGTCTTCAACCACTTCACTAAGGCCCAGTGCCCAATCCGGGTGCAAAAGGCTGAAAACCACTGGCCCACCTCCTTGGTACTGACGGTTAGCATGAGGGCCATGTGCCGGTCGCAGGTGCAGAAAGATTAAAGAACAGTGCTGTAGAGAGAGTACAGCCATTCCCACAGGAATTTCAAGGCTACAAAGATATATAAATGAGTGAACTAGTGATGGGCATAATACACAAGGAGCCCCTAGAGTGGTGACCCCTCAGAGCCTGGGCACCATAATTCCCACCAGACTGGCCACTCTGCTGGGTTGTGGTGAGAGTGATGAAGTGTCTAGCGCAGAGTGGCTGTGATGCTGCGATGTCTAAAGCACTATAATGAGTGGATGAAGTGGACCTATCCGTCTACTTGTCCTTTCATCTGGCATTAGTTGGTCCGATGCCTCATCATTTTAACCTTTTGATATCTAGTATTTCCAAGACCTTAATTTTATTGGCAGAAATACACTAGGCTTCTGAGATTTCTACATGGACCTGAAAGACATGAGCAAAGACAGAAGTCCGTGGCAGGTTCTGCCAAGTTATAGAACAGTGTACAACCGTCACCTGTCCCTGCACCAACACACAGATGTTCCTTTGCGGTGACAACGTGGTACAGTTGCCCAGCATGGCAGTGCCCACGCCAGGAAATCAGTTCCTGCAGGCGGTGGTGGCTCCTGATTCCTGTCCTAGCTAGTTCAGCTACATGCCACGCTTACGCTGGCCTCTTCCCTGCTGCAATTTCACAGCGTCACTTTTTGTCGTGTGATGAGAGCATTTCACATCTACTGTCTTCACAACACAGACGATGCTATGTGGCCAACTTCTCTTTTGCAAGCAGGATTCTAATCTCCATCACAGAAGGCATGTTGCAATGAACACTGCTCGCCTCAATGAGAAACCAACAAGAAACCAACCAGCACCGTTTCTTAATCATGACACAAATGACTGGGACAAAACCCTCCCCTAGGTCAGTTTGCAAATGTCAGGGGCTCGAGACTGGCCCACAGGAGGCTCTGACTTGTAAGCGCCCCTGAAACCCCACACCCTTTCATGTCTCCTGCCGGTTTTAACTTTTTGGAAACAGTTCTACACTTTTTTTAAAACAGTTTCTACACTTTTTTTTTTTGTCTCAGAGTCAAATTAGTCTAAAGAAATGAAGACTCAAAGCCGGAACGATAGTACAGCAGGTAGAGCATATTGTCTTGCACATGGTTGACCCAGATTCATTCCCTGGTATCCCATATGGTCCCCTAAACACTGCCAGGAATAGTTCCTGAGTGTAGAGCCAGGAGTAACCCCTGAGTATCTCCAGATGTGACCCCTCCCCAAAAAAAATAATGAAATGAAGGCTCAGGAGTGAGAGATGAGCTGCCTAAAGGGGAATATTTAAGGGCTCTCCAGCATACCAACTGGATTCTAGGGAGCGGCAGTCCTAGGTCTGTGTCCCATTGTAGAAAATGCAGTCCTGGATAAACCCAGCTGAGACTGACACCAACACAATGGCTTTCTTCCTTCCCTGGAGCGTTCTGTCCAATCCTTCACAAGTGCTCTCAACCCAGAGCTGCATGCTCATGTCCACAGAACAAAGGAAGAGAAGCTTCCACTAGCCCTGAGAAGGGGCCCCTGGAGGTGACAAGAATCTACTGCCCCCAGCTCATGAGGCTGACCAAGGTCACTGAACTCCATTCATGAGGCTGACCAGGAGCACCGCTCCCCATTCATGAGGCTGTCCGAGGGGACTTCCCCCATTCATGAGGCTGACCAAGGGCACTGCCCCCCATTCATTAGGCTGAACAAGGGCACTGCCCCCATTCATTAGGCTGAACAAGGGCACTGACCTCCTGTTCATAAGGCTGACCGAGTTGTTGCCAACATGAAGGCAATCTGGAAAAGTTTCCGAACAACATGAAGGAAAAACAAAAATAAGACACAGAAAAACTGTGGCACTGCCCACCTCCCATGTCTGCAGCCATGTGGAGACTCTGGCCCAGACAAGCAGCAGCACACCAGGAGCACCAGGAGGCCCTGAGCACATATGAGGGTGCTGCCATAAAGCAATGTGATCCCTTGAGCACCAAGACACTGAGTGCAGAGTCCCCGGTTCCCAACACAGCACCAGTGTAGGGAAGCGTGAATACACTAGCATGAACTTCCAGTGTCTGTAAATGCTAGGAGGAAGCCAGCAGTAGAGAAACCTGCCTTGTATGTGATAAGGTCAAGAGTTCCAGACCAGCACAAGGTAAAACACAGTTTAGAAACAACAAGAAAAATAAAGAAAGCCTGGAAAGCACAGAGGAACCTAATGGTTCAATCCTGAGCAAGAGCTTTTCACAGAAGAGGTGTGGGTATGTGTTCACTAACAGCAAATATGGCTACATCAGTGACAATTTAACATTGGAAAAACCTTACGGGTGGAAACGTGCCTCTGAGACGAGAGCCCCTTTCATTTCATAATGTCTAGAAGTGTCAGTAGAACGTCTGACATGTTGTTCTCTCATATTCAGGCTTTAGGGTTATCGGTGAGGGCAGGGACGGCATGCACTTGAGATGCAGGCACTCAACTTCCAAAGGGCAGCAGCACCCTTCCTTCCCAACAGAGCTGATCTTGAGTAGTGCTGTGTACTTTTGTTGGAAACGTTTGGTAAATAAATTAATAAATAAATAAAATAATAAATAAATAAAGACAGACAGACAGACAGATAAAAGAACAATGTGAACTTCTTGGCTGGAGTTAAAACTGAACATAATGAAAGTGAGATATCAGGTGAATCACAGTGGAATGGGGGAAAAAGAAAGTATTCAGAGATCTTCACCCCCCCATGAACCATGACACACTTCCTAGTTTCTTTCAGAATTTGCAGCTGGAGAGATAATATAGCAGGTAAGACATTCACCTTCAACACAGCTGACCCCATTGAGCCTCTGCACCCAGTACAGTTCCCCTGTGTACCACCAGGAGTGATCCTGAGAGCAAAGACAGGAGTGAATCCTGAGCACTCTGTGTGTGGGGGGGGGGGAGGAGGGGGTCCCAAAACAAAAACAAAAACTTTCAGAAGTCAAAAAGAATTTCTTTCCTTTCCAGGATGCAAGAGGATTAAGGAACGAATATACAAAGATCTATAGAAAAAGCTTTTCCCTGCAATTCATCTTTTCTGTCACTGTCACCCAATGTCCTCATAACCCAGTCTCCTAATCCCTTTCTCACAGGGATTAGGTGTGATCCCTGTAAGAATCCTGGCGCAAATCCTGGCACAAAATCTACGGCCAACTCCGACTCAGGTTTTCCTCAGCTGGTCCTGACAGAATCGCCTTCAGCCCAGGAAAAATTCCATACGCCAAGTCAGCTGGCCCCTTTCACTAACACCCTAGATTGGGTATGTCCAAAACAATGACCCCCTTTCTCTCCCTCCAGACTCCATCTCCTGAAGCTCTCTCAGCAATGGCACATATTTACAAATCAACAAATTCAGTTTGCAAACCCTGAGTTCTGTTGAAAATGTCCTTCTTTTACAATCTTCCCCATCATTCCACTTAATTGGGGGGGCGGGAGAACCTTAACATTTCTTTTGACGCTCTTTTATTTCTACACTAACATCCAGTTCATCAGACGGTGGGGGGGTGGAGGAAGCGGGGATAAGTGTGCACAATTAAGCAATAGTGCTGCGGGTAGGGTGTTGCGACAGCAAACCCAGGCTCACTCCCTGGCACCCCATAGAGTCTCCCAAGCATTGCCAGGATTTCCTGAGCACAGAGTGTGGCCTATGTGTGACCCAAAGCAAACGAATAAAGACAGCTCTAATATAAAAATAAGTGAATTGAATTCAGCCCCACGCCTCCACCAATAGGAGTGTCTGGTCCTACCTCCATTGTCAAAGTAACACCAGAGCAAGCCCCTCTACCTGGGAACCCCAAAGGCTGCCATTCTGATCTCAGATATTCCTTTAGAAACACCAGTGGGGCCGGAGACAGCACGAGGAAGTTAAGGCATCTGCCTGGCATGCAGCTGAGCCTAATTTGACCCCTGGCACCACATAGAGGGGTCACCCAGAGCACAAAGCCAGGTATAGCCCCTGAGCACCATTGGTTACAGCCCTCAACTGGCCCCTTCAATAAGGAAGAATGGCTTCCTGGACACAGGAGAAGTCACCCACACAGGAAGATCCACTGCTTTTCTCCTTTGCCTCTAACTCATTGATTTCATATACTTCGTAGAAAAATAAGGTTTAGACAGTTTTCACAAAAATACTGAGGAAAAAAATGCTTCCATAAAAAATCATTTTGTCTCTAAGTCAGCGATCAAAAGTATAGGGGCTAACGCAGAGGTTAGTTCCCTCATTTTCCTTTCCCAAGATTTGCTTGCACCTTTGGGGGCAAATATGGAACAGACCAGCGCCACCTGCTGGCGGCCCACCACTCTTCGGAAAGCCCACCTGGAAAATGGACAACTCTTGCTCCATGATGCATTTTGTTTTTTTCATTATTTTTTAATTTTATTTTTATTTTTTGCTTTTTGGGTCACACCTGGCAATGTTCAAGGGGTTACTCCTGGCTCTGCACTCAGGAATTACTCCTGGCGGTGCTCAGGGGACCATATGGGATGCCAGGTTCAAACCCGGGTCAGCTACATGCAAGGTAAAAGCCCTACCTGCTGGACTATCGCTCCGGCCCCTATTTTTTATTTTTTAAACTTTATTTAAACACCATGCTTTACAAAATTATTCACATACAGCTGTTTCAAGTAGTGAATATTCCGACACTAGTCCCACCACCAGTGTGCCCTCACTGCCACCAAAGTCCCTAGTTTCCCACCCAAGTCAGCTCCCTTAGCAGGCACTAATTAATTTACTTTATATTGCTTATTACAACATGTATTTTGTAATGGTGTTGCTAAAGTCATGACCTTTTTACTGAGCTGTTACACACAAAATGGACTGAGTTACTGCTTTCATTTATTGAACTTAGTAGGCTTCTAATCAATTTTTTTCAACAAAGTTGTTTGCATTTATTTCTTATAGATACTCAATATTCAACCCAAATCCCACCACCAATCCAACTTCCCACCACCATTATTTCCAATTTTTCCAACCACAGCTAAAGCCTACCCCTATAACAAGATCCTCAATATTTATTTATATTGCTTATTATATAGCTGGTTTGCTAAAAAATAATCAAGTAATGTTTTCTTAGAAGAAAGTTAGTGAAGATTGTTCAATCCCATCATGAAACCATTAAGCCACTAAGCCTTTGTATAATAAATTACTTATATATTGTTACAGGACAGGCATTGTGAGTATATATTTTGTTATTGGTTGCCTTATACTTTACATCCATTAAATGTGGTGTGCTACTTGGTATATCAATATACTAGGTTTTGAGAAGTAGCACAGCTGAATTTGTGTTCCTCCTTGCTGAACCAGACTAATTTCTTTCTCATAGCTCAGTGATTTCATCCAATTTCAGATCCGATGAAAGTCCATTGTCTTTGTTTATTGAGTCTAAATTTAATTCCTTAAGTCAGCTGATGAGTTCCTCATCTCAGATGTGGTTATGGAACTTGCAACGTCAAGTATGATGATAGAAATTAGGAACGAGGGTAAAACTACCTTAAAGGCAGATGTGGTTTCATAGCATGACGAGGCACCTTGTGAATCCATGGGTCGCCTGAATTTTAATGCTGAGCCTGAAGTTTGTAGGTGTGACTTGAAGTAGTGGTGTAACTTTCTGACTTTATGAGGTTAACTGCTCGAGAGGAGAGCATTCTACTGAGAGTATACCACCCACATGGCAGAGCCTGGCAAGCTACCCGTGTTTAATTTGTTATGCCAAAAACTAGTAACAATTATGGACCTCAATTCCATGACCTGAAGAATGGTTTGAGGTTCTTCCTGTCCCTGGAGCAAGCAGATGCCCTTGGGCTACACGTGCTTTGTGACAGGATGTATGGAGATGTTACTGGTGCCCGCTCGAGCAAATTGATGAACAACGGGAAGACAGTGATACAGTGATGTTCCAGGAATACCAATGTTTGTAAGTGGGGATCTATAAAGCTCGTGTAAAATTTATAACTGGGAGGTGACTTTGAGGCACAGGCACAACTGCCATGCCTTCCAGAAGAACAGGGGAGATGGGGAGGGAGCCCTCCCTCATTCTGTGAAAGCCTGGAGATTTCAGTCGCAGAACTCACATACCTAAGTTTTTCAATAGATCAGTTGCTGGGTGGAGCTCATTTGAGCAGTGGAATCCGGCCTCAACCATGGCAGCAATTGTGGAGTGTGGAGATTTTCAGCTGCTGGGGCTCTTTTAGGACGGATCAGACACAAACCCCAGTGTAGTCAGTCTGGTGTGGGTACCAGAAGCATCTCTGCCACTGATTTCTTTTTGAGATTTATACATGAGTCTCTGGATCAGGGCCAGTGGATGAGATTACTTGGTACCTGAGGCAGTTCATGGGTGCGACTGCAGGGCCTTCTGAAGAACAGGGAGATGGGAGGAGAGAGTCCATCACTGACTCCATGAAAGCTTAGAGATTTCCAAGACGCATTTTACTTTTTTTTATTATACCACTGTGAGATATACAATTACAAAGATATACAATAAAACGTTCATATTTGGGCTTCAGTCATACAGTGTTCCAGCACCCATCCCTCCACCAGTGCCCATTTCCCACCACCGATGTCCCCGATTCCCTCCCCCCCCCCCAGCCCACCTCCACGGCAGGTTCTTTATTTCTTTTCTTTTCTTTTTTTTTAAACATTTTATTATACCACCGTGAGATATACAATTACAACGTTGTTCACGTTTGAGGTTTCGGTCACACAGTGTTCCAGCAGCCCGCCCTCCACCAGTGCCCATCTCCCACCACCCATGTCCCCAATTCCCTCCCTCCCACGGCCTACCTAAATGGCAGGTTGGCAGGTTCTTTATCTCCTCTCTCTCTTCCTCTCTCTCTCTTCCTTCTCCTACACATTGTGAGTTGCACTACATACACTTAGAAGCCATCATTTGCATTTTTTGCCTGTATTTAATGCTCAGTTCTATGTTGGTATCAGACCTTTAAACATTTATTCACACATGTTCCCTTCTCTCCAAGATGCATTTTAATAGCTTTATAAGCTCTGTTGTCGCCCATGTTGCACTCAAAACTTTTTATCTGACTAAAATATTTTTTTATTTATTTATTTTTTTAATTTTTTTTTATTTTACAGTTACAAAGATATACAATTAAAAAGTTCATATTTGGGTTTTGGTCATACAGTGTTCCAGCACCCATCCCTCCACCAGTGCCCATCTCCCAACCACCAACGCTCCCGGTTCCCTCCCCTCCCCCAGCCCTCCTCCATGGCAGGTTCTTTATTTCTTTCCCTTTCTCTCTCTTTCTCTTTTCCTTCCCCTCCAGACTATGGATTACAGAACATACATTAAAAGGTTGTCATGTGTATCCTTTTGCCTCTATTTAATGCTCAGTTCTAGGTTGGCATTAGTACCCTCGACAATTGATAGCACACTATTCCATTTTCTGTCTTACCTAGCCTCTGACTCCCCCACGTTTGTGATAATTTCCACCTTTGACAAGACCTCCTGATATATGTTTCACTTGACGTTGGACATTGGTATCATAATATGTACATATATATTTATGCCATGCAAATAAATGCAGTCATTCTGTATCTGTCTCTCTCCTTCTGGCTAATTTCACTCAACATAATCTTCTCCATGTCCATCCATTTATAGGCAAATTTTATAACTTCATTTTTCCTAACAGCTGCATAGTATTCCATTGTGTAGATGTACCAAAAGCTTCTTTATCCAGTCGTCGATTTTCCGGCACTCTGGTTGCTTCTAGATTCTGGCTATTGTGAATAGTGCTGCTATGAACATAAAAGTAGGGATGGTGTTTCCGCTGCGTATTTTTGGTTTCCCAGAGTAGATTCCCAGGAGTGGTATGGCTGGGTCAAATGGGAGTTCAATTTCTAGTCTTTGGAGGAAAGTCCATATTGTTTTTCCAGAAAGGCTGTACCAGCCGACATTCCCACCAACAATGGATAAGTGTCCCCTTTTCCCCACATCCACGCCAGCACTTGTTGTTCTTGCTCTTTTGAATATGTGCCAGTCTCTGTGGTCTAAAGTGGTATCTCATTGTTGTTTTGATTTGCATCTCTCTGATGATTAGTGATGATGAGCATTTTTTCATATGTTTTTTGGCCATTCGAATTTCTTCCTTGCTGAAGTTTCTGTTCATTTCTTCTCCCCCATTTTTTGATGGGGTTGTTTGTTTTCTTCTTGTAAAGTTCTACCAGTACCTGATATATCCTGGATATTAACCCCTTATCAGATGGGTACTGGGTGAATATTCTTTCCCATTCTGTGGACTGCCTTTGTATCTTAGTCACTGTTCCTTTTGAGGTGCAGAAGCTTTTTAGTTTCATGTAGTCCCATTGTTTATCTTTTCTTCTAGTTGCTTTGTTAGTGATGTTTCACCTTTGAAGATGCCTTTAGCTTCAATGCACGTAGAGGGTTTTTTCCTGTATTTTCTTCAATGTACTTTATGGATTCAAGTCTGATATTGAGATCTTTAATCCATTTTGATCTGAATTTTATGCATGGTGTTAGACACAGGTCCAAATTCATTTTTTTACATGTCGCTGCCCAGTTTTCCCCAACACCACTTGTTAAAGAGGCTTTCCTTACTCCATTTTAGACTCGTTGCACCTTTATCAAAGATTAAATGATCATATGTTTGAGGTTGGGTGTCAGGATACTCAATTCTATTCCATAGGTCCACAGGTCTGTTTTTATTCCAATACCATGCTGTTTTAATTATGACTGCCTTGTAGTACAGTTTGAAGTTGGGAAAGGTGATGCCTCCCATCTTCTTTTCCCAAGGATTTCTTTAGCTATCCTTGGGGGGTTTATTGTTCCATACAAATTTCAGGAGCGTTTGGTCAATTTCTTTGAAGAATGTCATGGGTATCCTTATAGGGACTGCATTGAATCTGTACAGAGCTCTAGGGAGTATTACCATTTTGACAATGTTGATTCTCCCCATCCATGAACAGGGAATATGTTTCCATTTCCTTGTGACTAAAATATTTTATAATTCGAATGGCCAAAAAAAACATATGAAAAAAATGCTCATCATCACTAATCATCAGAGAGATGCAAATCAAAACAACAATGAGATACCACTTTACACCACAGAGACTGGCACATATTCAAAAGAGCAAGAACAACAAGTGCTGGCGTGGATGTGGGGAAAAGGGGACACTCATCCATTGTTGGTGGGAATGCCGGGCTGGTACAGCCTTTCTGGAAAACAATATGGACTTTCCTCCAAAGACTAGAAATTGAACTCCCATTTGACCCAGCCATACCACTCCTGGGAATCTACTCTGGGAAACCAAAAAATACGCAGCGGAAACACCATCCCTACTTTTATGTTCATAGCAGCATTATTCACAATAGCCAGAATCTGGAAGCAACCAGAGTGCCCAAAAATCGATGACTGGATAAAGAAGCTCTGGTACATCTACACAATGGAATACTATGCAGCTGTTAGGAAAAAATGAAGTTATAAAATTTGGCTCATAAATGGATGGACATGGAGAAGATTATGTTGAGTGAAATTAGCCAGAAGGAGAGAGACAGATACAGAATGACTGCATTTATTTGCATGGCATAAATATATATGTACATATTATGATACCAATATCCAAGGTCAAGTGAAACATATATCAGGAGGTCTTGTCAAAGGTGGAAATTATCCCAAACGTGTGGGAGCCAGGAGGTTAGGTAAGACAGAAAATG
Source organism: Cryptotis parvus (assembly GCA_021461705.1). Lineage (NCBI taxonomy): Eukaryota > Metazoa > Chordata > Mammalia > Eulipotyphla > Soricidae > Cryptotis > Cryptotis parvus. The sequence goes on from JAJIBD010005754.1 coordinate 38,949, forward strand.
GAACAGGGTGCTAATAATTGTCGAGGGTACTAGTGCCAACCTGGAACTGAGCATTAAATAGAGGCAGGGGGGATACACATGACAACCTTTTAATGTATGTTCTGTAATCCATAGTCTAGGAGGGAAAGAGAGAAAGAGAGAGAAAGGAAAATAAGTAAAGAACCTGCCATGGAGGTGGGCTGGGGAAGGGGGAGGGAACCGGGGATGTTGGTGGTGGGAGATGGGCACTGGTGGAGGGATGGGTGCTGGAACACTGTATGACCAAAACCCAAACATGAACTTTTTAATTGTATATCTTTTTTATTTGTATATCTCACGGTGGTATAATAAAATACTTTTTAAAAAAAAAAAAAAAAAGAAAAAAATAATA
>JAJIBD010005755.1:0-23382 GCA_021461705.1 Cryptotis parvus
CATGTGTATCTTTTTGCTCTATTTAATGCTCAGTTCTAGGTTGGCATTAGTACCCTCGACAATTGTTAGCACACTGTTCCATTTTCTGTCTTACCTAGCCTCTGACTCCCACACGTTTGTGATAATTTCCACGCTTGACAAGACCTCCTGATATATGTTTCACTTGACCTTGGATATTGATATCATAATATGTACATATATATTTATGCTATGCAAATAAATGCAGTCATTCTGTATCTGTCTCTCTCCTTCTGGCTAATATCGCTCAACATAATCTTCTCCATGTCCATCCATTTATAGGCAAAATTTATAACTTCGTTTTTCCTAACAGCTGCATAGTATTCCATTGTGTAGATGTACCAAAAGCTTCTTTATCCAGTCATCGATTTTCGGGCACTCTGGTTGCTTCCAGATTCTGGCTATTGTGAATAATGCTGCTATGAACATAAAAGTAGGGATGGTGTCGTTCCGCTGCGTACTTTTGGTTTCCCAGAGTAGATTCCCAGGAGTGGTATGGCTGGGTCAAAATGGGAGTTCAATTTCTAGTCTTTTGGAGGAATGTCCATATTGTTTTCCAGAAAGGCTGTACCAGCCGGCATTCCCACCAACAATGGATGAGTGTCCCCTTTTCCCCACATCCACGCCAGCACTTGTTGTTGTTGCTCTTTTGGATATGTGCCAGTCTCTGTGGTGTGAAGTGGTATCTCATTATTGTTTTGATTTGCATCTCTCTGGTGATTAGTGATGATGAGCATTTTTTCATATGTTTTTTTGTCATTCAAATTTCTTCCTTGCTGAAGTTTCTGTTCATTTCTTCCTCCCCACTTTTTGATGGGGTTGTTTGTTTTCTTCTTGTAAAGTTCTACCAGTGCCTGATATATCCTGGATATTAACCCCTTATCAGATGGGTATTGGGTGAATATTCTTTTCCATTCTGTGGACTGCTTTTTGTATCTTAGTCACTGTTTCTTTTGAGGTGCAGAAGCTTTTAGTTTCCATGTAGTCCCATATGTTTATCTTTTCTTCTAGTTGCTTTGTTAGTGATGTTTCACCTTTGAAGATGCCTTTAGATTCAATGTTGTGGAGGGTTTTTCCTATATTTTCTTCAATGTACTTTATATATTCAAGTCTGATATTGAGATCTTCAATCCATTTTGATCTGATTTTTGTGCATGGTGTTAGACACAGGTCCAAATTCATTTTTTTACATGTCGCTGCCCAGTTTTCCCAATACCACTTGTTGAAGAGGCTTTCCCTTACTCCATTTTAGACTCTTTGCACCTTTATCAAAGATTAAATGATCATGTGTTTGAGGTTGGGTGTCAGAATACTCAAATCTATTCCATAGGTCCACAGGTCTGTTTTTATTCCAATACCATGCTGTTTTAATTACTACTGCCTTGTAGTACAGTTTGAAGTTGGGAAAGGTGATGCCTCCCATCTTCTTTTTCCCGAAAAGCTGCATTTTCAATTTTCCCTTTTCCTCCTAGGAAAGATGATCTAGGAGTCATAGGCAGTGTATCGTCATGGAACAAACGCCCAGTTGGCTAGAGCTCCATGAGTCCTTCAGGCAGCCTGCAAACGTAAGTCAATCCATTTTCCCACCTCTGATGGCGGAATTTACAAATCTGCTCTCCTCGGAGGTGCAATCCACAGGCTGAGCCGCAACACTTGGCAGGAACACATCAAAAGCTGTTTCTTCAGCAATTCTGGTAGGATGGAGATTTACCTAAGTATTATTAGCTCTGAGAACAGTGTTGAAACAGAGGCACAATCATGCCGCAGGGAGTGGTGGCAGAGATTTCACCTCTAATGTGTTAAGTTGCTGCCCTTGCAGAGAGAAGCTAGGTGTGCACCATGGTTATTGAAACACTTTCTTCTCCAAGAGGCCAGACCTGCGTGTGCCCTGGAATTGACTTTAGGGATGTTCGCTATGTAGTTCAAATTCTAGTGGGCTCCACTAGAATTGCCTTTCTCCCTCTTCCTTTGAAGTGGAATGTGAGCAAGGACTTGTTTTGCTCAATGAAATCTAAGAGGTTAGTGATGGGTGTCAGTTCCACATGGGAACTTTAGAGGTCATAGGGAATTGACTCCACTTTCTGTTTCCTGCTGCAGTAATCATGGAAATTATTCCGTGGAAGTCCCCATGAACCTAAAGTGAGCAGGGTTCTCCCTGCCAACCTGCATTGATCCAATAGCTCTGTAAGATGTGAACATCCATGGTGGTAAGCCATTGAGATGCTGCTATTTTGGTTATTTTGCCACAACATCCTGCCAGATGTTGTGGCACAACAGATTTTGCCACAACATCCTGCCACAACATCCTGCCAGCAGCCCTACCTCCGCTGGACTATCGCCCGGCCCCTACTTTTTTTTGGCAGGGGTGGGGAGGCGGTGCACCTGGCAGTGCTCAGGGCTTACCCCTGACTCCACGCTCAGGGATCACTCCTAGCGGAGTTTGAGGAACTAAATTGGTTTCTAGCAATCAAACCTCAGTCGGCTGCATGCAAAGCAAGCTCCCTACCCACCATACTATCTCTTTGGCCTCTTTTCTGTGTTTTCTAATTTACCTTGTTATTTGATCACTAAAGAGCACTCGAGGTGTTGCAGGTGTGGCTGCAGTGCCCAGCTGCATCGGCAGGTGGCAGACAGGAGATAGGTTTTTCTACACCCAGGGCTCTCCCTGTAGGCCCTGGATGGTTGATGGTCTGGCATAGAAAAAAACTGGGACCCCCTTGGATGAACCCAGAGCCATGACAGAGCCTGGCAAGTTACTCTTGGTCTATGCAATATGCCAAAACAGTAACAATAATGGACCTCATTCCCAACAAATGGAGATGTTACTGGCGCCCGCTTGAGCAAATCCATGAACAACGGGAAAACAAGTGATATAAGTGATCCTGTCAGATAAGAATCTTTCCAAGCTTTCTATCTACCTCTTGGCCTTGTTACAGACAGACAAAAAAGAGCTGATTACTAATTTGTGCACTAGCTTTATGATTTGTAAGTTTACTAATTTTAATTTACAAAAAAAGTTTCTCCTTAATAGGTATACTTATAATCCTAATGTTTGTTATCATTGTTGTGGATGCTTATGAATTATGCCAAAATGGCACATTTGTGATTGTATGATAGTATGTTTAAAGTTTATCTAAATTCTAAGCAGTCTAATATTTTTGTCCTCAGTCTAATTAGAAATACCACATCTTTTGATATATTTTCTGTTAGATATTTCAGAGCAGACAAAGACAAATAATGAGCATCCCTTTGCTCTCCTTTTTTTTTTAGCGCCTCATCTAGTAATCTCATAGTCTATAATTTAATAAGTACAGAACCCAGCCTTGTGAGAGCATTGGACACTTGTTACTGTGGATTAAAAACTTAAAAAATAATACCCATCCATTTTGCTGGAGCAGCTTCTGACTTGTAACTTAGACCTCTGCACATTTTTCTTTCGTTTTTTAATGCTCAAATCTTATTTTATTATTATTTTTTTGGTGTAGCTTTTTTGGGTCACACCTGGTGATGCTCAGGGGTTCCTCCTGGCTCTGTGCTAAGGACTTACTCCTGGTGTTGCTCTGGGAACCATATGCAATGCCAGGATTGAACTTGGGACAGTTGCATACAAGACAAATGCCCTCCCTGTTGTACTATTACTCTGGACCACCTCTGCACAATTTCCAACTTGGGTCATTGAAGTGTGTCTGGCCTACACACAGACCTAGATTCCACATTATTTCTTGCAGTTTAAATTCTTTTGGTGCATGATAGAACAGGTATGCACTGTGAATTCTTTCTATGATCTTCAGGGTCAATGATGAGACTAATTCAAATATTACCTAGATCCAGAATTTTGAACCCATCGTATTTTTGGGATGATAGATTCTTGTTCCAGAATCAGTATAATCCGTGTAAAAATCACCACAATAAGAAGTGTTTTGGTAGAAAGTTACAGAAATCCAGCACAAATTATAAAGGAAAATGTATATTCACTTAACTGAGTGATTTCCTTGGTTAAATCCATTTAGCTTTAAGCATGGATGTATCTGATATTCAGATGATGCCATTAGCTCTTTCTCCTAATCTCCCAGAATTACTTCTCTGTATTTTTTTCCATCCCTCTTCTACTGCACTCTTCAGCACTTCTAAGGCTTCCATTGCCCTTATATCAGTGATCCCAGCCAAAATATTGGGCCTCTTTCTAAAAGTTTTAGAAAACATGTGGGGAAGACTCTGGGGTTAGTTTTTTCTAATCTACAAAGAGCTGCGAATGGAAAAGATTTTAGAAACTCAACAAAGAAATAAGCCAAAGATTGGAGTAGGCAATTTTCAGAAAAAGAAATGCAAATGTCCAAAGAGCAAATTAAATTATGCATTTTCTTACGGAGGAAGGGAAATGTAAATAAAAATGACAATCAGCTTATGTTGGAAATTCATCAGTTTGGCCAAGATGGAAATGATTCATACTCTATGGCTTGTGACTGTGTGTGTGTGTGGGGAATAAAGACTCTTATATTCTGTGGAATGAGTGAAACCTTTCAGAGAATGTCTGGAAGTAGCTACTGAAATTAAAAACAAACATACTCTTTGACCCAGTCATTTTACTTTGGAAAGAAATAGAAATACCACATCAGTAGAAATCATTTATTACAACATATCTAATACTTGCAAAAATCAGAAGACATGCAAATATTCAAAGTAGGAAGAAGTTTAATAAATTACATTAATCCATATTCTAGAATTTTATGTAGTTATTGGAAAAAGTAGTTTATGCAAACATACCTGTAATCTTATTGTTTCTAATAATTAAAAGCTTTTCGTCACTATGAATTACAGTTACAGTCAAATTGTTAGAGTAGTCTTATAAAATGTAGGCTTACTAGAGTAGACTTACAAGGGAAAAGTTAAAATAAACTTCATTGCAACTTTGATGAAAAAAATATAATGATGAGGGTCCGTTTCTCAGATTGTTGACAAGGAAGGGTACAGGGGGCCTGTCTGGGTTGTGTCTTTTGTGCTTACCCTGCCATGGTACTATCCAAATGACTGGGCTTGTGGAACCGTTTGTTGAAGATTGAATACATGGGGGGACGATGGGAGCACGCACCTTATATTTCAGCTAATACAATAGCGGCTCTGCTTCCACGTGGTAGGTGACCTTGCAAAGAGGTGGAAGATGAGATTGAGCCCTGATAGCCAAAAGGTCTTTACTGATCAATAGGTCTGAGGTTTCATCTGGTTGTGTGAAGGCTTCTATTGTTAGTCGATATTGTGAATGCCTCGTATTCAAACTGCAGTGGGCTAAAAGATGACTTTTTTTTTAAATTTTTTTTTATTCTTTTTTTATTTTTTTATTATACCACAGTGAAACATGCAATTACAAAGGTGTTCATAATTGGTTCTTGGTAATACAGTATACCAGCACCCATCCCTCCACCAGTGCCCCATTTCCACCACCAATGTACCCCACCCCTCCTGCCCACCCCCCATGCTGCCTTAATAGCAGGTACCCCAGTTTCCTCTTCTCTGTCTCTCTCTCTGTCTCTGCATCTCTCTCTCCCTCTTATTTTACACATTGTGGCTAGCCCTGCAGGTATTTAGAGTTTATCACTTAAGTCTCTTTGTGTATATTCAATGGTGAGTTTTAATCTGCCATTACCATTTCCCACATTTAGTAAAACACTGGCATCTATTTATGTCGTATTAATGAATGCAGTCATTCTATATCTGTCCTTTTCCTTCTGACTAATTTCACTCAGCATGATAGTCTCCATGTCCATCCATTTGCAGGTAAATTCCATAATTTCATCTTTTCTGACAGCTGCATAGTGTTCCATAGTGTAGATGAACCACAGTTTCTTTAGCCAGTCCTCTGTTCTCGGGCATTTAGGTTGTTTCCAGATTCTAGCTATAGTGAATAGCGCAGAGATGAATAAAGAAGTACAGATAGTGTTTCTGCTATGTGTTTTTCGGTCTCTCGGGTATATTCCCAGGAGTGCTATTGCTGGATCAAATGGGAGCTCAATATCTAGTTTTCGGAGGAATGCCCATATTGTTTTCCAAAAGGGCTGGACCAGTCGGCACTCCCACCAACAGTGGATCAGAGTCCCTTTTTCCCCACATCCAAGTCAGCACTGGTTGTCAAAAGATGACTTTTGACTGCTCTTTTTTCTCCCCTCTTCATTGTTATTATTATTTCAACTTTGGAGACCACTAGGGAATCCACGTTATTCCTGCAGATTAGCAGATTTAATGTCACAAATTCTATTCAGCCTTTATGGGGTGTTGGTAATGTGCTATGGACTTCGTTGAATTGTCCTTAAGAGTCGGTGTCGCTACTGAACAGTTATTACTCACTGGAATGGGATGGGGAGAGGGAGGGCAGGGAAAGAGAACTAGTTCTTTAGGATTTATTAAGTCAGATGAGAAATAAAATATGCAATCCAAGACCCTTAGAGAAATATGTGTAAAAATGTGTATGCTATAGTTGAAACCCTTAAATTGCTTTTTATTGTGAAAATAAAAATGAGTGAAGTTAGCTTCAGACTTATTAATATGAGAATTAGCAAAACATTTTAAGAAAGTCCAGAAAAACAATTCTTTTCAAGAACAAAGCAGATATTTATGGATTTAAACACAGAAAAACTAAGATGTGATAAAGAGGTGGGTTTTGGAAGAAAACCAATAATATAAACTCATGCAAATTGAAAAGAGGAAAGACAAAACAAATTAAATTGTAAATGATGAGGAATTCTAAAATGCACACAGAAGATTAAAAAGCCAAGGTCTTACTATGTACATCTCTTGCAAAGAAATGAAAAATCTCAATGATGTAGATTCTTTGGGGCAAATAAGAATTACAAAACTCAGCTCATGAAAAGTTATACCTGAAGAGAAAAAATCATATGAAAATTAAAAGTTAAGATATTACAAAGTGATAGTTCTAAAATAGCCCCCGTGAACAGAGATTCCCCCCAATTTATTAGTAACAGATTATGACCATACTTGAGTAATAGTTCAGATTATAAAAGAACAAAAACTCCGTAATTCATTTTATAAGGACACTGTAACCCTGAAATTCAGTTGAAGAATATGGTTTAAAATATAAAAAGAACGAAAAACAAAGTCACTAGATCAAATTCTATAAATAAAGTAATAGCAAACAGAATTCAATAGTGCATTAATAGAATTGTTCACCATGCCCAAGCAGGATTTAGCCTAGGAACTCAAAGACTTTTGATTTTCAGATCATTTTATTAAAAAGAAATAAAACAAAACCTTAGAGATTAGTTAAGGCCCCATTCTTGCCCTTCCTCCTGGATTCTATTCTCTGCATATCTTTCTTATATTTCTTGGCCTTGTGTGAAAGTCAGATATTGCGCCCATTTTGAGTTTGGTATTTATTTATGCTTCTAATCTGTGTTTTGTATCTCTACAACTTTTATAAGGATCTATAAATATTTAGCTACATATTTTTGTGTGTTCTTAAAATTTCATAACTGGTTTTCTTCTGAATGTGTCCCTCTAGAACTTGCTTCTGTTTCTCATATTTTTTGTGTTCTTGGGATTTATCTACATAGAAACAAGTAGATTTTCGCTTGTTCATTATATAAGTGCACTATATTTTCATTTTTAAACACAGGGTTGTTTTTTCTCTCTCTCTCTCTCTCTCTCTCTCTCTCTCTGTACATGTAGAGTTTTCTCCACCACATCCTAGCTTACTCTTGTGTGGGTTGGGATTTTATTTCTGTTTTCATTTTCAACTCCCTGATTACTCGTGAGACAGAGATATTTCCAGAGTTTGTGGAGCAGAAATGTCTCCTTTCTTCTGAATTGTCTGTTTTGTCTGTTTATATCCTTGGTCTAATTTATCCTACATTAAAAAAAATCATTCTCCTATTGATTGGTAGGATTTTAAAATATATTCTGAATTCTGATCCAGAACTTTTTAATGGCAGGGAAATCAATTATTATATTACATCACAGAAATAGGTCAAAAACAACAAAAAATGCACAAAACCTAGAAAATCGTTCACAAATGCCAGGAGATACCAACAAGGTCTTTGGTAGAAACAGAGACATGAAAAAGATGTGTCTTTTCAACAACATGTCCAGGAGACTTATTGTTACGTTAGATGTCTTCCCATGTATGGTGTGCTCCCAAATTTCTATTTTGACACTCCAGGCCTCAGGGTCTCAGAATGTGAGTGGGTCCTAATTAAATGGAAGTGGTCTCTAAGGTCAGTCCTTTTCCAATATAATTGGTATCTTGATAAATTGCAGGAACTGGAGTGATAATACAGGGAGTAAGTCACTTGCTTATCTCAAGTTGATTCCTAGCATCATATAATCCCCTGAGCACTAGGAGGAGTGACCCCTGAGCACAGAGACAGGAGGAGCCATTGAACACAGATAAGTGTGGCCTAACCTCCTTTGCTTTCATTCCAGAAAAAAAAGAGAGGGAGAGAAAAAAGAGGAATTTAGGACACAGTCACAAAGACACAAGACTAATAGGCAACTGCCTATTAGCCAAGGAAAGAGGTGCAGAACCGCTTCCCCTCTCACAGTCCTCTAAACAACCAACATGATCTACACCTTGATTTTGCACTTCCTGTCCCCAGAAGGGAAGGGTGAGAAAAAATTGTTGTTTTAGACATTCAGTCTATGGTGATGTTATGCAGCCCTAACAAATCAGGATGCTCATATTCACTGATATTAACTAAGTGTCTTGTAAAATGTTTGACCAGCAACAGATGCCGTAATTAAGAAACAGGAGCTACAACCATGAGAAAGAAAGAGACGAAGATATTCATGACTGATAATGATAAGAACAATGACATCTTCACCTCAAAAGGACAGTCCAGGAGCACGGTTGGATATAAGTTAAAGATCTAATAATCAATAACCAATAAGAAAACTGTTATTTAAGTGCCTTAGGTGAAATAACCACAAAATAACTTTACTTATAATGAAAGATGTACAGAAAACTAGATATTTTCTCCACTCAGTAAATACAGATAATTTCAATAAAGATGCACATCAATTGCCTAAATGGAACTAAGATATTTAGAAATTCTAAACCCTTTCAAATGAGCTTATAGACTTACAACATGGAGTTTGCATTAATTTTAGTCAAATAATAAGAAACTTCTGAGTTACAAAGACGACAGTATGAAAAAGGAGAAATAATGGGAGTGTGTGATATAAAATATCAGATATAATGAAACTCAGTCAATATGGCTCAGAGGGGCCGGAGCGATAGCACAGCGGGTAGGGTGTTTGCCTTGCACACAGCCGACCAAGGGTTTGATCCACGGAATCCCATATGGTCCCCTGAGCACTGCCAGGAGTAATTCCTGAGTGCAGAGCCAGGAGTAACCCCTGGGTATCGCTGGGTGTGACCCAAAAAACAAAATATTGCTCAGAAATCTAGAATCAGAGTCTAGGGAGATCACTCAAAGGTCCAAGGATCCACGTTTGATCCTTGTCACTGTGTGTGATCCCCCACCTCCCCATCCTCTGGCACTGCCTGGTACAGCCCTCATGGATCCCCATCACTGGGCCCTAGCATTGAGTTGCCAATCCCAGTTGGCCCAGTATCATCGGAATGACTCCTGGGCCCCTAAACACTGTGTGGGGAGCAACCCCATCACCAGACAGTCAGAACCAGGTAAATGAAACATCATCTATCAGTCACGTATTGAGTCATACTGAACAATATATCAACAATCATGTAGTACTTTGACAATCAGCAAAAGGGGGTGAGGAGAAAATAAATGAGCCGAGGATAAACTATTACATGTCAGAGAGAGGAGGAAGCTGGAGGAAGGATGAGCCAGAGCAAGAAAGGCCAGAACAGGGTGTGGGTGCAGTGGCAGGAGAATCTGTGGTGACTCAACACTGTGCAGCGCCCTCTGTGTCTCTCCTGCTGGCATAGAGGCAGGTGCGGGCTTGACAGCTCACTGCAGTCATCCCATGTTGGATGGCAGGCCTAGCTAGTTTGGGAGCTTTGCTCTTTTACCCACTCACAGCTTAATCTACTTACATGTTCTTAAGCCCAGGTTCATTCTAATGAGATCTCTCTTCTATGTAAACACTGATAGAGGGTGTGGCAGTTACAGAAGTCACCTTGATTCTGAATAACTTCTGACTTATTATACATCTGCTAAGACTTCTATGTTATCTAGATTGGGCACAGCTCCTCTTTATGCCCACTGCAACCAGCGTGGGACAGTTAGAATTTACCAGGAGACTGCCACCCTGGCTATGTTGAGACTATCTTTAAGATTATAGGAAGGATCATACTAGTTTGCCCTCAAGCAGGCGAGTGTGACCCTTTCGGTATACAGAGAACAAGATACTCAGAATCACCCCGGTGCAGATAATAAATAAGAAGGATCTTGTGGGTACCATCTAGATTACATGAAGCCCATGAAATTAAGATGTATTACTTTATACCAGCTCTCTCCAGTGTTTTACATAAGAGATAATCTCCGAGAGAAGGGATTAGTCCTTGGTGTAATCCTTTGTTTATACCTGTAATAGGGTGTGGCACCACCCTTCTACATTCTGTTTAGGGTTTTTTGTTGAGGGAACCCTCCCGTCAACAGTGAGGATTACTTTGATATATAAGGGGACTGACTTGAGCCACTCGCCCCTTTCTTCCTGCTCCTTCTTTGGGGTAGGACTCCTCTCAGGTGAGATCCTCTCTCTCTTTGGTGGGAGACTTGGGCTCTCTTTTGTATGGTCTAAGTTCTGGCCAGAGCTAGAGTTCTTTCATTATATTGGATTGTGGTGGCAGAGCTTTTGTACTATTAAAAGCCTTTTTGGAACTGTGCCGGACTCAGTTTTCATCCGTTCCCCAGCAGCCTCAGAGGCAGAAGAGAACTTCTGTCTTGATACTGTTGGGGACCCCAGCAGCTCCCGACAATCCCATCAATGCTTCTATTTCCTCTCGCCTATGTTGTTTTTATAACGCCAATCCCCTTCTGCCCCCACTCCCACCCCACCTTCCCCCACAGCACGGAGAGGCTTTCTGCTATAGAAATCATGCTTGGGTTGTGTGGCGGTTCCATAGACCCTACAGGTCAGGGCTGATGGTTAGCTTTGACAAAAAGGAAATATTTTGTTTTGTTGGAAAGTAAATTGTTGATAGCTGACACTTATACTTCTCAAGGAATCATTTTCCGGAGCTGTGGTTCCCAGTGAGTTCTCTGATTTGTCCTTTCAAGTGTGGAACAAGCTTTGGCCACATAAGATGCCAGAGGGTCGACTGGCATCAGTGTTGCCCTCACCCCTCCCCTGTCAATCCCAGAGACCCGGAGATGAAGATGGGTGAGTGGGTGGGTGGGGTCTTGCCAACCTAACTGTGGGGAGGTGGCTGGATCCTCTGTGTCCCTTTAACGGCCAGAATAGACTGCAGGTATGGATGAAGTGGAGGGTGTGGTGGTATGGAGGGAGAAGGAGCGAGGAGTTAGGAGGAAATGCTCTCTGTGCCATGGGAGAGCTAGAAGAGGAATTGGCCCGCTTCCTCTGGAAAGGTCCAGAGAACAAATATTTTAGGCTCTCTATGCCCTATGGTTTCTGTTGCAGCTCCTCAGTTCTGCTCTTCAAAGGTGCAACAGCAAACCACAGCATTAGGGAAACAAATTGGCATGGGTATGTCCTAATAAAACTTTATTGACAAAGGTAAGAGTCCACCCTACAGCCATCTATTTCAGACCTATGTATACCTGATCCAGAGACTCAGATCCACAGGGCAGAGCTGCTACCGGCTCTCCCTGTACCCAGCTGATCATGAGACGTCCAGGAGGGGAAGGCGAGTTTTAGCCCTGCAGAACCTCGCAAGAAACCAGAGGAACCCCCACCACCATGTGAGCCACCATTTTCAACATCGGACTCCACAGCTCATCAGAGCTCCACCCAGCAGAAAAGCTGATCTTTCCCTTCTCGAGTGGTCACTTTGCACAGTTCGTCATTAAATGCACAAGATGAGAGGCTACTACAAGAGTATCCTACCTCCACGGCAGAGCCTGGCAAGCTACCCATGTTATATTTGACATGCCAAAACCCAGTACGTGACCTCTCCCTGACCTGAAGTAATGGTCTGAGGCTCTTTGTGTTCCTGGAGCAAGTGGATGTCTTGGGCTACACTAGCATGTGACAGGATGTATGGAGATGTTACTGGTGCCCGCTCGAGCAAATCGATGAACAACAGGAAGATAACTGATACAAGTAATACAAATGACAAAGGTAAGTGTCAGGTGGGGTACTGCCCTTGAGTTGGGGTCCTCTGAGCTCTGGCTTTTGTGATAAGACCCACTTCCACTTCTTTCTTGTAGAGAGCTGGCACATTATTTATAATTCTTTCCCCTCCCTTTTAAGGGGATTGACACCTGACAGTGCTCGGGCTCATGCCTGACTCTGTATTCAGTTGGTAATGAATCCTGGTGGGGCTCATATGAGATGCTGGGGATTGGATCGGGTCAGCTGCCTGCAAGGCAAGCAGCCTATCTGCTGTACTATCGCTCCAGCCCATTATTTATAATTATTGAGATTGTTTCCTCATATCTAGCAAGTGAGTAGTAAAAGACCTATAAGATTGTTGTACATCCTCAGTGTTCAAGAAATGTGAGCTTTATTTTCTGGCAAGGCGGTAGTTGATGCATACATGACTGATAAGGGGTTACTCTTGTCTCTGTGGTCAGGGATCACTTCTGGCGTTGCCAGAATGTAGGGCCAGGCATTGAACTCAGCTTGGCTGCCTGCAAGGTCAAGTGCCTTACTGGTGCCCCCCCCCCCAAATGTGAGTCTTGTTCATGTCATCATTGTACTCATTTGTTCCCTTTTGGGAGGAGCAGAAGGCACTCAGGAAGGCCACTCCAGGACAAACACGACCTCCCCCTCACCCCCTGGCTTAAAAATAAAACTAGAGTTCTGAGTCTACTTAACACTTCTGTCGGTAGGCATGAGTCTTTAACATTTCCAGAACTCAGTAACATCTGTTGGCAGGTCTTTGGATAGACTTCACATCAAATCTGAATTCCTGAAGGATCCATGCTCATTTTTGTAACCTAACACTGGAGGATGAGTTGGAGGTTTTCAAAGAAATCAGGCGGGTCCGAACTGCAGGTATTTTTGGAGAATAATAACGGTCTCCACACATAATGTCCCAACTTCTCAGGTCTCTGCAGTGTGGCCAAACCATCCCTCTGTGTTTTGGCTAAGCTTCATTCTCACTAGGCAGTCATTTGTGGCAGGACATTTAGAGAGATTCACATTGCCCTTCCACTCAGACTGTCCCCAAGCACCCCTGTTTCTGCTCTGGGGATCACTTCTGTGCTGATGCTCTTTTGTCATTGTCAGATGCCAACATGTGGTCTCCGAAAAGCTGGCTCTATTGATCAAAAAGCCCCTGGCATGAAGACGTCCAAATTATTCTATCTGATTTTTTCCTAGAGCCAATAAATCAGTGTCCAAAATCTGTCTACGGCAGTAATCTCCTCTCTGCCTCCCCACCCGGGCCTCTCTCTCTCCTGGAGGACTGGATCAGTTCCCACTTGGTCTCTGTGCTTCTGTCCTTTCTGATACATGCAGACCCCTGCCTGTTTTCTTCGTGTGAGTCAAGAGAGCCTGGGAAAATGCAGATTGCACTCAACAGAACTATCTGAATGCCTTCCAGTCAATCTCAGAATCAAATGCCAAGTTTTTATTGTGGTTCTCTGGGCTAGCATGACCCTAGTGGCCTTTTCTATCTCACTGCAGGGCCTGATTCACCAGGTACCAGACAGTTCAACAGTTCCTGCCATATTTCTCCAATATATCATCTGTATCTTTGTCTTCCTGTTCATCATCGATTTGCTCGAGCGGGCACCAGTAACATCTCCATATGTCCTGTCTCATGCTAGTAGAGCCCAAGGGTATCTGCTTGCTCCAGGAACATAAAGAGCCCCAAACCATTCCATCAGGTCATGGGAATGAGGTCTAAAAATTTTACTGGTATTTGGCATATCAAATTCGACACGGGTAGCTTGCCAGGCTCTGCCGTGCGGGTGGCATACTCTTGTAGTCATCTCTAAATCCAGCATTTATTGATGAACCTCGTGGCCGCCTTCTCCAATATACCCAGAGGAATTTATGAACCCTTCTGTGTCAGAGCTTAGTCTTAGCTTCTTATTAATATTAGTGCAGACCGGGGTGAAGGTCAATCTGAATTCCTTCTGGGGTCCTCAGAGGAGGATCCTTTGCTTTGCCATTTTCAAGTAAAGGATATACGTGGGTTCATGGCAGCCTCGTTCTGCTTCTGTCATCACGGCCGCTCCTGCTTTCTTTCCTTCAGAGGTCTTGTGTAATCATCAGACATCCTGTATGACGTGCCCTGTGTGATTCCACTGGCCCCACTGCAATTGCAAAGTTACACTGGGGCCCCTGGATCATACAGGATTATCTCCCTACTCCGCACATCTGAACTGAATCACATCTGGCATGTGCCGGGGAAGCCAGCATGGCAGAAGTTCTGGACATTAACATGTGGGCATCTTTGGTGGCAGCGGCGGGCACACTGTATCCTTTGCTGTATCCTTCCTCATGGAGCTGATTCCTTTCCAACCTCTGGTTGAAACTTCCTTCAATGGGGCCTGAGTGATAGTACAGCGGGGAGGGCATTTGCCTTGCATGCTGCTCACCCAGGTTCCATCCCTAATGTTCTATATGGTCCCCCAAGCACTGCCAGAAGTAATTCCTGAGTGCAGAGTCAGGAGTAACCCCTGAGCATCGCCAGATGTGACTGAAAAAGAAAAAAAAGCCCAAAAAACAAAATTCTCCCCAAACTTCAAGATTCGACCCATGTAGTTTTCCCCTGGTCTCGCTCTCATTTTTTTAATTTTTAATTTTTGCTCTCGCTCTCATTAAACATCTTACTTTATCATGAAGTCCTCAATAACGATGTTTCTATAATTCAAATAGTTTAGAACTAGATATTCTGCCGGATAAAGTGAACGTTTCCTGAACCACAGAGACCTTCCAACCCCCACCCCCAAGGTCCTGCAGTCAGGGGTCTCCTCCTCTCACCTCAGCCACGTCCTGCCTTGCCCAGCTCAGCTGAGCTCCTGGAAAAATCAGGCAGAGAGGGTGTGGTCTACCATGGAACCGTCCTGCCACTGGGCTGCCGTGTCCAGTTTGGTTAGGAGGCGGCACACAGGTTTTTGATCCCCTCTCAAGTGAGGCATTGACTCCCTGGGGCAAAGGTTTGAAAGTGCAGAGTATCTGCTGCCCCCCATTCATAAACTTGACCCTCCCTGGCCAGCGCGTGCCTTCTTGGCAGGGTCTATTCTCCCTCTGCGCCAGTAATTGGCTTGTTGGTGGGAAAGCTTTCAGGCTCTGATACTGACCATATTAATCACAGCTCCGTAAGCACCTTTTCCAGCAGAAGGTTTCTCTGTTTCAGGTTGGTTTCCAGAAGCCCACAGAGAAAAGGGTTTGTGCAAAGGAGATTTATCAGGACTGCTTTACCAGACAACGATTTCATGCGGGGAGGGGGCTCTCCCTTCCATAAGGGAATGATAGGTGGTGTGGACATTGTGGACATTGATGCATTTTAAGCCCGTGTCCATCCATGGGCAAAGGGTTTCCTGCTGAAGGGAATGTGAACTCCCAGGCACCAAAGCTCTTGGCACACACAGGCAAAGTATGGGCTAATGACTGTGTTGGCCTCGTGAATGCACGCCTGAGCTTCCGCAGAAAGCTGAGGGATCCGGGCCAGTGAAGACAGCCTAGAACGTTCTTGGATCCTCCCAAGCAAGGGGAACCCACTTATTCAAAACTTCATCACCCATCCTCGACTCTGCACCCACGCTGGGGATGCAGGTAACAAAGGCATGGTCCCTGGCTTCCACAGGGTTTACACAGTAGAAGAGAGAAAGCAAACATGTTTTATTTTTATTTTTTTAAGATAGTTCCTTTTATTATTTATCTACTTTTTTAAGTTGAGTCACCATGAGATATGCAGTTACAAAGTTGTTCATGATTAGGTTTCATACAATGTTCCAACACCTGTCCCTCCATCAGTGTATATTTCCCACCACCAGTGACCCCAGTTTCCCTCCTGCCACCCCTTTACCCCACCAGCCTGCCTCAATGGCAGGGCAGGCTGTCTCTCTCTCTCTCTCTCTCTCTCTCTCTCTCTCTCTCTCTCCTTTTGGGCATTATGGTTTGCAGTACAGATACTGAGAAGTCATCATGTTTGTTCATTTACCTACTTTCAGCACACAGTTCTTTTTCAGATTGATCATGTCCAACTATCATTGCCATAGTGGTTCCTTCTCTATCCCAACTGCCTTCTGCCCCGGCACCTGAGGCACCTGAAGCTGGCTTCCAACCATGAGCCAGTGCTCCTGGCATGTTTTAAAGCAACCTACAAGCATAAGGACTGGCTCTTCTGTTCAGTGCTGTGGGTGTCCAGGAAGTGCTGGCACCAACAGCCAAGGGGGCCTGGGGCAGGAGCTGCGGAAGGAAGTGTAAAGGAGCCATCATGGCTGGAGCAAGAGCAAGGGGGAGAGTGATCAGGCACAAGCCCAGGGCAGGTGACGGGTTGATTCTTTCCTGACTGCCACCTGAGTTCTCTTCCTCGCTGCCCAAGGTCTTTCTGACCCAGAGCTGAGTGGATCATTGTAACAGTAATTCCCTGGAAGCCAAGGCGAAGCAGGGGACCTAGAGAGGATGTCAGGTGGGAGAGTCTATTTTCAACTGTTCATCTTTTTCCCCACTGAAGCTTATGGCTGAAATTAATACATAAATTTACAGCCGCAAGTCAGTTGTGATAAATAATCCCAGAAGTGTTCCGATTATTTACATTTTTATGGAATCTTGCCTGAGCAAACCCAGAGAGCTCACCAGGCACTTGAAGAATTATGTCTTGTTCAAAACCAATTTAATAGCAATGGAAAATAAAGCCATCTGTGGGAACTTGTAGAGCAGGGTAGTAATTCTCTGCCAGATGAGCAATATACAAAAGCGCCAAATCAACCCGAGCACACCAAGCTCAAGGAAAAGGAACAACTGCAATTTAAATGAACCGTCCGAGGACAGGGAGACCTCTGACTGCCTCTTGCTTACATGTCACATGCATGAACATTCTGGTCACGTCGCGGTGTGAACAGAATCCCTCCTGGTTGTGCCCCACACAGCAGCGTGGAGTGGAGACAGGCCAGTGAAGAATGTTTGTTTAGTGGAAGGGTTGAGGGCAATGAGTGTGGGGCCGAAAGTTGAGGCTCATAGCTGGGGCCTGTCCCCTACTAGGTGTGTGACATCATGTCATGTGTTGCTTTGCATTTTTCCCATGTAGAAAATGGAATAAAGCCTGTTCTCCCGCCCTCCCTTTTCCCTGCCTCTAGCAGCCCTGGGTTTTCTCTTTTTTCCTAATTTATCATTTATTCTTAAAAGCTCTATTGAGGTATAATTTGCATACATTAAAATTCACCATTTTGAATGTACAGTTCGATGAGTTTTTTTTTTAGCAAATTCGTATAATTGTGCAATTATCTCCACAGTCCTGTTTTAGAAAATTTCCTTCAGTCCCCAAAGTTTCCCCATTCCCATTTATAGTTGATCTTGGCTTCCATCTCTAGCTCTAAGCGACCTGCAATGTGTTTTCCATCTCTGTGGTTTGTGTTTTCTAGAAGCTTTGGGTCAAAACGATGGTATGGTATCTTGTGTGCCTGACTTCTTCTCTGGAGTATAATCCTTCTATGTTGCTGGGTATTTCCATGGTCCTTCAGTCCAGTTTGGCTAGACTACAGTTGGTTGCCCCTTTCACCAGTAGATGGACAAGTGCGTTGTCCCATCTGGGATGTATCTGAAATGGCTCTGAGCAGTTGCGTTGATGTCTTTGCACTCATTTACATTTCTCTTGAGTAGACATCTAGGGATGGAATTGCTGAGTTGGATGGTATTTTTATTTAATTTTATTTTTTTAAATTAAAGAGCCAGGATAAGAAAATCACAGTAACTCTTTCCCTCCTTTCCTGCCATCCTTCCTCTCTCCTATCCTCCTCCCAGCTTCCCTCTCTCCTTCCCTCCTTCCATCCCTCCCTCTCTTCATTCCTTCCTTTCTCCCTCCCTCCTTCCTTCCTTTATTCCTTCTTTCCTTTCTTCCTTTATCACTTTTTGGTTTTGGATCATATCTAATGGTGCTTAGGGGTTACTTCTGGCTCTGTATTCAAAGGTCACTCCCAGTAGTGTTCAGGGGACACTTGTGGTATTTGGAGTCGAAATGCTATGTAAGGCTAGTGCTTTAACTCCTGTTATGTTTCTCTAACCCTTGGGAATACTATTACTTTATCCTAATGAACACTTAGTTTTTAGTTCTTTTTTTTTAACCATTTTATAGTATTGTTATGGTCCCTTGTTATGTTTTAACTTGCATTCTGTGCTGGCTAATACTTTTAGCACCTTTTCATACATATATTACCCTTGAATGTATGTTCTGGAGTGAAGAGTTTGTTTACATTTTTATCCATTAAAGAAACTGGTTGTTATTATTACTGAGTTGCAAGCATTCATTATCCAGGATATAAGTTTCTCATCATATGAGTGTTTACTAAATATTTTATTCAAGTTTGTGCCTTGTCTTTTCATGTCTTATTGATCATGTCTATTTTATTCTTTCTAAAATCAAAGCACCAAGATTTACAGTTTTATTAATGTCTTTTAAAGAGCAATGTTGATGAATTTTGATTTCTTAGTTTCTTCTTTAATGAATTATACTTTGATTGACCTCAGAAATTGATTATTTGACATATCTAATTCAGTGTTCTCCAACCTTTCCACACTGGCAGACTGGCACCCATCTCTACATGGTCTGTGGACTGGCAATTGTGAACACAGTGTTAGGCCATTGGTTTTCAACCTTTTTTTTTGGGAGGGGAGGTGACACCCGGCAAATGCTCAGAGGTCACTCCTGGCTCTGCACTCAGGAATTACTCCTGGTGGTGCTCGGGGGACCATATGGGATGCCAGAATTGAACCCAGGTTAGCTGCATGCAAGGCAAATCCTTCCCCCTGGACTATTGCTCCAGGCCCTTCACCCTTTTTAAACCTGGGCACCAATACTATAGACCATACAGTCCAAGGTTGAAAACCACTAGCTAAGCTACCATCACAATTTTTTTCTTATGTTTCGTTTCTTCTAAAAGTTTTTCAGTCTTTGTTCTTGTATTTATACTCTGATTCATTTGGAGTGAACTTGTATGTATGGTGTAAGGTAAGGGTCTAAGTTTATTTTTACCATAAAGCTAACCATTGTTTTAACACCGTTTGTTCAAAGATTACTCTTTCTTCATTGAATTATCTTGTTCTTTTGTAAAAATTGTTTAACCATTAACATGTGGGTTTATGTCTAGACTCTCAAGTTTCTTTTGGAGGATTAACCTTCCTTCCTTTTGAGTGGGCTCCTGGGTGGTAATTGGAGACCCCACTCTCTCTACACAAGAAGGGCCTTCAAGACCCACTCTTTCTAGACAACAAGGGCCATCACTGGGCTACTCAGATGCTTTCTGCCTAGGATTTGAATTTTGAGCAGTAAATTCAAGGTGTATGGAATTAAAGTTATTATGGTGGCTTCCTACACAGACTCATTCCATAAGACACAATAATAGCCAATTCTCATATACTTATTAAATGTCCAGTAATATGCACACACTTGAAGGACATAAACTAATGCCCTAATGACAACAGAACTCCAGGCATGTTTTATAATTATCACATTTTACAGATGGAAAACAGAATGTGCAGACCCCAGGTAACCTCCCCACTTTTTTATTTTATTTTGTTTTATTTTATTATTTTTTCCCCAAATTTTATTACACCATTTTAGGCATACAATTGAAAGATGCTCATGTAGAGTTTTGGTTCTTCAGTGTTCCAACACACATCCCTCCACCCAAACCCATCTCCCATCACCAATGTCCCCACCTCCCTCCCCCCTCCCACACCTCAACTACTTGGTGGGCTCTGTATGTCATTTCTCTCCTCTTTATCTCTCCGTCCTGCCAAACTTTCCTGCACAGCGTGGAATGTAGTGCATTAAAGGACATTACTGTTTCCACTTTTTTAATGGACGCGCGGCCACAAGTGGCTGTGTGACCTGGGCTCAAACTGGTTTCGCTCTGTTAATCTGGTCGTGAGGCAGTTTCCCAGCGTCTGGACAGCGAAGGTGGTGGCTAGTGTGGTGGGCGAGTCTCATCCAGCTGCTTCCGGGACCCCCAGAGGTGATGGGCCCCACTCCCAAAACCCAGCTGTCCTCCCGGGGGCCCCATAGTTAGCTGGGCCCGGGCGAGCCGAGTTCCAGCTTCCCCAGCTACTTGTGAGGCTCTTCATGCTATGGCTGGTGGCCCCAGGGCAGCTCCTGGGGCGGGCAAACAGGCTCCACAAAATGGAGGGGGAAACCTCCCCACTCTTAAAGCTAGTACTATGCGATTCCAGAGTCCTTGCATTTACACTCTCCTGTCTTGGTTGTGCTTCTTTCATTGTCTGCTCCCAGATAGGTTTGTGCTTAGAGCTTCTCTGAGAGGTTCTGCTATGCATTTTCTTCCAGGAAATTATCTCTGGATTAAATTATCTATAGTCATTTTAAATTTCTTGCAACCAAAGTATCTGATTGGCCCAATTTACCAGATCCTTGTGAAGACAGAAGGGAAGTGATGTTTGTTTGTTTATCACTAAATACAGTACTTAACACATGTTATGATGAGCATGATGAAGATAGTGAAGACAAGATAATAATCTGGTACTTGAGCTTTTCAGAGGATTTCACTCAACATGGCAATTGGTTTTCCCTAAGACAAGAGTTCCAAGATAGGACAAAAGGGACTGTCTGAAATGGAAACTTCAGTTATTTTATAACTTAACCTCCAAAGAGATATCACATTCCTTCTGCTATTCTATTGGTTAGAAGTGTACCACAAGTATAACCTACATTCAGAGAGAAGGGATAAAGTTATGGCATGTCTGGTTGGGTGGGGGATGATGGGTATTCTCACCGGTATACCCTCACTGAGATATTAGACTCTTACTGTATACCACAGTGATCCTTGTATGGATGGGACAAGATTTAGGTGAGGAGGCATCACCCAGGAGAAGAACCTGAGAGTGATTGAGAGTAAAATTCCTTAGGTGGGTTGTCTCTTTCAGCCTGCAGAATACTTTAGAGTGCTCCTGAAAGTTATCTTTCTTTTGAGACAAATCAAGATTGACTTTACAGTTTTCCATCACTGACACTGTATCACTGTCTCCCCGTTCATCATCGATTTGCTCGAGTGGGCACCAGTAACATCTCCATATGTCTTGTCCCACGCAAGTACAGCCCAAGGGCATCTGCTTGTTCGAGGAACATAAAGAGCCTCAAACCATTCCACAGGTCATGGGAATGAGGTCTACAATTGTTACTGGTATTTGGCATACCCAAAACAACACGGGTAGCTTGCCAGGCTCTGCCGTGTTTTCCATAGGAGGGGGAATAAATTAATGGACCCAGGAATTCTTTATTTTATCATTAAACATTTATTGAGTATTTGCTCCATGTGCTACTTATGCAAGAAATCCCCAAGTAAGTTAAGATCCTTAGTCTGACTTCGAGGAGCTCAAAATTCTAATAAGAGATAGAGGGAGAGTGTTTGAGATCAAATAATTATGACAGAACAGAGCTATGTATAAGGTATGGCACAGAGAAGGAAACACCCAGCTGTGTTTGGAGAGTTCAATCAGAGGAGATACTGAAGCTGGGTCATACAGGGTGTATAGGAGTTTACCCAGGAAGTGGGACAAATTAGGGCACAGGAAGAAGAGAGGGGAGTTGGATATACTTGGGTATGAAGGCCCAGCATGTCTGGGGAAAAGTGAGTTTATTGTGAATTGAACTGAAGGTCTGAGCAGGCGAGGGCACTGGTGATAGACTTGGGAGAGGGCTCTATGTGTCCTGTAAAGGATATTTGCTTTTATTCTGAAGGAGACGGTGTCGAGGTATGACTATGCACCCCGACAAAGTCCGGGAGCAGGGTCTAGGGGTCCCCCTTCTGCCCCAGGGGACCTGAGGCCAGCAGACGGAGAAAGATGCTAGAATCCAGCAAAGTTTCAAGAGGTTTTACTGACACTTGTTCTTGTTATACAAATCAGCAATAGATAAACCCCGGACTTAGGGTTCCCAGCTGGGCCCCCGGACACGTGTAGGCCAAGATGGCTGCCACTATGTATTAAGGCCCAACAGGGGAGAGAACAGAGAGGAGAGGGGTGAGAAGGCAAAGACTAAGTGGCAAAAAAGAAGACAGAGAAAGAAAGCAGGCTCCAGTTTTATATCCCTGCAACACAGACAGACCATCCACTCCAATGGAAAGCAGCCTGGGTCAATTCCCCTCAGGTAATTTCTCCCAGGACCTCGTCAAGGTCCTTTGAGATGTTAATGCTGTCCAGCCAAGATCTGCCTGGAAGCTCCCCTGCAGGGTAGTGTGGAGGAGGGGCATTTATCTTTACCAATGAATATCTTACAGCTAGGTATAAATTTCTCCAGGCCTTCACAAGAGTCTCATTTTTACTTCATAGTTGTTTTGTATATTATAGACTTATTAGAGAGCCATGCTTATTTGCTTGGAGGCAAACAGCATTTCTTTTTAGTCTAATTACTTAGAGATCCAACATGGCCAGGTGAAGATACTGGTAAGATCTAGCTAGTCTCACGATGATTGTGGCAGCATAAGAGAAAATATTTATATCAGCCGACATAGAAAACATGGTAAGATGAACTGCCACATTCAAACTGTCCTGCCCCGCTACATGTAAAAAAATGAATTGAGGGGCCGGGCTATAGCCCAGCGGGTAGGGTGTTTGCCTTTGCACGTGGCCGGCCCAGTGCCGATCCTCGGCATCCCATATGGTCCCATGAGCACTGCCAGGAGTGATTCCTGAGTGCAGAGCCAGTAGAAGCCCCCTGAGCATTGCCGGTGGTGACCCCCCCCTTAAAAAAAAAAAAAAAAGCAAAAAAAAAAAAAGAATTGAGATCTCTATTACCATGTGCAAAAATCAGATCAAAATGGATTAAAGATCTCAATATCAGACCTGAATCCATAAAATACTTTTGAAGAAAATACAGGAAAAACCCTCCACAATATTGAAGCTAAAGACATCTTCAAAGATGAAATACCACTAACAAAACAACTAGGAGAAAGAATAAACATATGGGACTACATGAAACTAAAAAAGTTTTTGCACCTCAAAAGAAACAATGACCAAGATACAAAAACAGTCCACAGAATGGGGAAAGAATATTCACCTGATATCCATCTGATAAGGGGTTAATATCCAGGATATATCAGGCACTGATAGAACTTTATAAAA
>JAJIBD010005756.1:0-111223 GCA_021461705.1 Cryptotis parvus
TAGAGTTCTTTCATTATATTGGATTGTGGTGGTAGAGCTTTTGTACTATTAAAACACTTTTGGAACTTGTGGTAGACTAGTGAGTTTTCATCCATTCCCAGGCAGGCTCGGAGATAGAAGAAAACTTCTGTCCTGATACTGTTTGGAACTCCAAAGGCTCCCTGACACCAGGCAAACCATGACATGGACTCAGAAGCCCAGCTCAACAGAGACCACAATACAGCATTCTTTTTTCAAGCCCAGTTCAGGTATGACTGATCTAGAGACTCACATTCACGAGGCAGAGCTGCTACCAGGTCTCCCTGTGCCCAGCTGATCATGAGGCAACCTGGAGGAAAGGCAGGTTCTAGCCCTGGCTCACTAACCCAGCAGTGCCTCACAAGAAGCCAGAGGAACCTGAACAACATGAGGACTGCCGTTTTCCACATCTGGACTCCCAAATCATCAGAGATCCACCAGCAGAAGAGCTGATCAGAAGTCCAGCTTCCTCAGCTGCAAAGTGGTTCATCAATAAATGCACAAGATGAGAGGCGAATACAAAAGTATCTCATCCTCACGGCAGACTCTGGCAAGATACCCGTGTTGTATTTGATATGCTGAAGACTGGTAACAATTATAGACCAAATTCCCATGACCTGATGATATGTTTGGAGGTTCTTTATGTTCGTCGAGTGAACAGATGCCCTTGGGCTACACTTGCATGTGACAGGACGTATGGAGATGTTACTGGTGCCCACTCTAGTAAATTGATTATCAATGGGAAGGCGAGTGATACAAGGGAAATGATATATTTATGCCATGCAAATAAATGCAGTCATCAGCGAAGCTGAGGTGGTGTAGTTGCCGAACATCTATCTTCACTCCCATTCCTTCCCATTCTAATTGTCGCATGATGTTCTCAAGGGTGGCGCTGAAGAGTTTTGGTGAAATGGTATCACCCTGTCGAACCCCTCTTTTGACATCAATGATCACTTCTTTGTAGAATGGTGAGATCCTGGTGGTGAATCCACGTAATACAGCTCACACGAAGGATCTTGATGTATTGGGTTTGAACACCCTGTTTGGCTAGAGGCTTCGATGACTGCTTCAGTCTCCACAGAATCAAAGGTTTTCTGTAAATCAATGAACGTGAGACAGAGCGGCATCTTCTACTCCTTACAAACCTCAATGAGCTTGGTTACTGTGTGGATATGGTCAATTGTGCTGAATCCTTTCCGGAAGCCTGCTTGCTCACATGGTTGTCCTTCATCTAGTGTTCTGCTAATCCTGTTCAGGATGACTTGTGTAAACAGCTTGTAGATGACCGGACAACAGGCAGATGGGGTGATAGTTGCCAATGTCGTGAATGTCTCCCTTCTTGAACAGTAGAATTGCCCTGCTGGTTTTCCATTGTGAGGGCACTTGCATTTGAATAGGTAGCGTGTGAAGAGCCGAGCTAGTGTGTTGATGAGTACCGGCGACAGATTCTTCAGGTGTTCGGGTCTGACTTTGTCTGGCCTGGTGCTTTTCCCTTCTTTACCAATGAGATGGCATGTCGGATTTCAAAAAGGGAGAACGTTGGGAATGCACACATCCATCCGGTGGAATTTGGCTTGTCTTCAGAAACACTTGAACTCATTAGCCAATATGGCGCAGGGCCGAGCCTCAGGAGACCAAATGCTAACGTCCAAGCTTGCTAAACAGTGCAGAGAAGTGATAAAAGAAGACCTCAAAGACAGAAGAGCAGAAATACGGGAAGATGCAGTAGAAGCTGGGAAAATCATTCGCACTGCCCGCGTGTCCTTCGCCAACTATAAGACCAAGATGACTGCCCTCCGATGCCCTGATGGATCTATCACATCTTCCAGAAAGGCAATGAAGATTATCCATGACTTCTACTCAAATCTCATTTATAGCCACATCCACCTGCCACATACCAAATTCCACAGGTTGGATATGCCCACTCTACTATAAATATCTAATGTTTCTAGGGGTTTTTGGCAAAGAGTTTAGGGTTCTGTAGGTATAATATCATGTCATCTGCAAATAGTGATAGCTTGACTTCTTTCTTGCCTATTAGGATGAACTTAATGTCCTTTTCTTCTGTGATTTCTATGGAAAGTCTTTCTAGGACTATATTGAATAATAGAGGTGAGAGTGGGCAACCTTGTCTTGTCCCTAATCTTAAGGGGAAGGCTTTCAATTTTTCCCCCATTGAGAACGATCCTGGCTGTGGGCTTTTGGTAGATGGCTTTGACTATCTTGAGGAAGTTTCCTTCAATTCCCATTTTTTTGTAGGGTTTTATTCATGAACTGCTTCTGGATCTTGTCAAATGTTTTGTCTGCATCTATCGATAGGATCATATCGATTTTATTTTTTTTTTTTTGATCTGATGCATTATGTTGATTGACTTGCAAATGTTTAACCAACCTTTGCATTCCAGGATGAATCCTACCTGCTCATGATGTATAATTTTTTTGATGAGTCTTTGGATTCTGTTTCCTAGTATTTTGTTGAAGATCTTAGCATCTGTGTTCATCAGGGAGCTTGGTCTGTAGTTTTCTTTTCTCTGTGTTTTCTCTGCCTGCTTTGGGTATTACTGTGATATGTGCCTCATAGAACCTGTTTGGGGTATTTCTATTTTTTTTTCTATTTCCTGGAAGAGCTTGAAAAGGACTGGAAATAGGACCTCCTTAAAGGTTTGGTAGAATTCACTAGTGAATCCATGTGGACCTGGGCTTTTGTGTTTGGCAGACTTTTAATTACTGTTTCAATTTCCCCAGTTGTGATAGGTTTTTTTCAGGTATTTCAGGTCTTCTTCTTTCAGCCGTGTGAGGTTATAAAACTTCAAGAATTTATCCATTTCTTCTAGATTTTCATTTTTTCATGGTATACAGACTCTCACAGTAATCTCTGATGATCTTTTGGATTTCTATGGTTTCTGTTATGATGTTCCCCTTTTAATTTCTGATTTGTTTATTTGGGTTTCCCTCTCCTTCCAAGTCTTGTCAGTGGTGTGTTAATCTTGTTTATTTTTTTCAAAGAACCAGCTCTTGGTTTCATTAATCTTTTGGATTTTTTTTGGATTTTGAACTCTTTAATTTCTTCTATAGTTTTATTATTTCCTTCTTTCTGCCTTGCTTGGGTTTGTTTTGTTGGTCTTTTTCTAGTATTTTTAGCTGTGAAGTTGGGTTATTTATGTGGGCCCTTTCTTCTTTCCTGTTGAATGCTTGCACTTTCCTGTTGAATACTTGAACTTTCCTCTTAACACTGCGCTTGCTGTATCCCACAAGTTCTGATAGTTGGTGTCTATTTTCATTTGTTTCCAGGAATCTTTGGATTTCCTGTTTGATTTCTTCTTTGACCCACTGGTTGTTCATCAGTGAGCTGTTCAGTTTCCAGGTGTTTGATTTAACTCCCTGTTTCCATATGTGGTTAACTTCCATTTTCAGTGCATCATGGTTTTGTAACAATTTTCTATCTTTTTAAATTTTATTGAGATATGTTTTATGGCTCAGCATGTGGTCTATTTGGAGAATGTTCAGTGTGCACTGGAGAAAAATGTGCATTCAGCTTTTTGGGATGAAAAGCCCTGTATATATCAACCAACCCTATTTCCTCTATTTCTTCCTTCAGGGCCAGTATTTCTTTGGTAGGTTTCAGTCTTGTCAAACTATCAAGAGTAGATAAAGCAGTGTTGAGTCTCCGACCACTATTGTGTTGTTTTCAATGTCTTCTTTGTAGTTCATTAGCAGTAGTTTTAAGTTTATAGCTGGCCCCTTGTTGCGTGATTATATGCTTAGGAGTGTAATTTATTCCTGGTATTTGTATCCCTTAAGAAATGGCCTTCACTGTTCCCTCTAACTTTTTTTAGCCTGAAGTCTCTGTTTTCAGATACTAGTAAGGTCACACCAGCCTTTTTTGGAGTTGCTTGCATGGAGAATTGTCTTCCAGCCTTTGACTTTGAGACTGTGTTTGCTCTGATTATGCAGATGTGTTTCTTGTAGCAGCAGAATGTTGGATTCAGTTTTTTAATCTATTTTGCCACTCTGTGTCTCTTTATTGGTGTATTTAGGCCATTGACGTTGAGAGAGGTTTGTCATAGGATTATATTTTATCTTTTTTGAATAAGTTTTAGGGTTTGTCTTATCTTACAGCAGCTCCTTCATTCCTTTTTAAAAGTTGATTTTGAGTCCATGAAGTTCTTAAGCTGTTGTTTTTCTATGAAGTTGTGTATCTTTCCTTCAAATCTGAATGTGAGTCTGGCTGGGTAAAGAATTCTTGGTGAGGCCTTCATTTCATTGAGTCTTTTCATAATATCCCACCATTGTTTTCAGGCTTGGAGTGTTTACTGTGAAAAATCTGCTGCAAATCTTAGGGATGTTCCTTTGGATGTGATTTCCTTCTTTGATCTTGCTGCTTTCAGTATTCTATCTCTATCTATCGTTCTTGTCATTTTTATTAGGATATGTCTTGGAATATTCTTATTTCGGTTTCTTTTAGTTGGTATCCTTGGAGCCTCCTGATTCTGGGAGCAAACCCTTTTTAGTTCGGGAACTTCACAGCAATGGTTGCTTTGTTAGTTGCTTCTTCATCAGGGTTTTCTTCTTGACCCTCTGGGAATCCAATGATCCTTACATTATTCCTTTTGGCTTCATCTCAATTATCTTTTGTTTGTTCATTTACTGTGAGTTTTTTTCCATAGCCTGCTGGTGCTGAGAAAGTCTTGCACCTTGTCTTTAAGCTCACTGATTCTGTCTTCAGCAGCTGTTACTCTGCTGTGAAGGCCATCCAATGAGTTTTTCATTTCCCCCCCAACTCATTTTTAATGTCTGTTATTTCTGCCTGCATTTTCATTTCTATTTTTTCTCACTTCTGCTGTCATGTCCTCTTGCATTTTATTGGCTCTGTGTTCAATTGCTTCCTTGAGTTACTTATGAAACCTTAACAGCACTCTTCGAAATTGCTATGGAGAGGTCATACAGCTCATCATTATTGCTTGGTTCATCTTGGCAGGTGGCTTCGCTCATGGAGCTTGAGTTGTTTTAGTGTAGGATGACAGATTTAGCTAATCTGGGAGCTTTGGTGTTTTGCCCACTCACATCTTAATCTATTTAAGTCAAAGTTCATTCTAATGAGACCTCTCTTCTATGTAAACACTGCTAGAGGGTGTGGCAGTTACACAAGTCACCTTAATTAACTTCAGACTTATACATCTACTAAGACTTCTATGTTTTCTATATTGAGCACAGCTCCTCTTTATGGCCACTGCACCCAGCGTGGGACAGTTAGAATTTACCAGGAGATTTACCACCCTGGCTATGTTGAGACTATAGGAAGGCTCTAGGAAGGATCATACTAGATTACTCTCAAGCAAGCGAGTGTGACCCTTTCAGTATATGGAGAACAAGACACTCAGAATCACCCTGGTGCACATAATAAATAAAAAGGACCTTGTGGGTACCATCTAGATTACATGAAGCTCATGAAATTAAGATGTATTACTTTATATCAGCCCCCTCTCTCTCTCCAGTGATTTACATAAGAGATAATCTCGAGATTAGTCCTTGGTGTAATCTTTGTTTATACCTGCAATAGTGTGTGGCACCACCCTTCTAACTCTGTTTAGGGTTCTTTGTTGACACCTCTTTGTCACCTCCCTGACCCTCCCTGTTGGATTACTTTGGTGTATATAAGGGGACTGACTTGAAGCCCCCTCGGCTTTTTGCTCTTTGGCCTTTTGGCTCCCTTGGCTTTTTGCTCTTTGGCCTTTTGCTCCTTCTTCTGGGTAGGACTCATCTTGGGTGAGATCCTCCTCTCTTTGGTAGGAGACTTAGGCTCTTTTGTATGGTCTAAGTTCGGACCAGAGCTAGTTTGTTTATTATATTGGAGTGGTGTGAAAGAGCTTTTGTACTATTAAAAGCCTTTTGGAACTGCACCGGACTCGAGAGTTTTCATCCTATTCCCCCAGCGTCCTCAGAGGTAGAAGAGAACTACTGTCCTGACACTGTCAGGGACCCCAACGGAATCCCCAACACTTTACCATTATGACTGTTAAAGGTTGCAACTTGAGTGTACTTGGCACTGTATGGCTGGGCAGTCAGTATGGGCTGTCAATGGCTGTTCACCGATTTTGAGGGATGCAGGAGTATTGTGGCTAATGTATCCCAGTACTACTATATAGGGTATGGGAAAACTAAATACTTCACATGGATGCTAGTGCATCTGCACGGTTTTGAGTTTTGGGGTGTGAAATCTAGGGTAGAGAGGTGGGGGGGGTGAGTAAAAAGTTTCTGAATGCCCTAGCGTAAGCGGGCAAGATCAGGGAGATTGGCGTGGGGAGTGGGATGGTTCCTGGTTGGTGGAAGTTGGGTGCTCTGGCCACCAGGCTTTGGGTTCTCTACATGGCCAGAGGCTGACGGTGGTGATTGAGAATACTCCGAATGCACCTAGAGTAATTCAGGAGAGATCAGGGAAATTGGCTCAGGGAGTGGGATAGGTCATGGTAGTTGGAGTTGGGCCTTGGGTATATTTGAATTCAAATCAATAATATTAACATTTCAAGTTTATGCCTTATTAATTGCCACTTCATTATCTATTGCTATCCATAATATTTACTTTATAACTGTACATTATGATTAAAATAATTTAACTTTCTGTAAACATGTCATTTAACCAATTATCTTGATTATTTAAATGAATGCTAATCAGTACGTGATTACTTAAGTAAACTAACATTAACACCAGAATTAGAAAAATAGACAATCTCTAGTGAAGTATAATTTCAAAGATGATTACCTCTTCAACAATAAATCATGAGTGCATACTAATGTAAAGATATGTACTTTTCTATTCATATTTTTAACAAGCTACTATTAGCTCATATGCATTGTCTCAGGTTACAGTCTTATCTTCTTTAGAACCTAACCCAATTTCAATAATCATCGGAACAAGAACTTCCACACAGTCCTATGTACAACCCCTTGCTTCAGTTCCTCTCCTATGCCTGAACCCAGCTGAAGCATGCTTTACAACAGCCACAGAATGGAAAAACTTAAGTGTCAGTTGATTTTTCTCTAATGCATAGGTTTTTAAACAATGATTTCTTTTAAAAGTGGCATCTGCACAATGAAACCAATGAATTTTTATTTTGTGCATAGATTTTTTAAAAAGTGATTTTGTAAAATTGTATTATACATAATAAAATTATATTTGGGCATAAGATTATAATAAAATAGACGCATATAGTAGAGTGGCAGCATACAAAATCAACACCCAAAAAGTCAGTGGCTTTCCTATATACAAATAACGAAAGAGAAGAAAGGGATATTAAGGAAACTATTTCATTCACAATTGTGCCACAGAAAATCAAATACCTAGGAATCAACTTACCCAAGCATGTAAAGGACCTGTACAAAGAAAACTACAAGACACTGCTCCAAGAGATAAAAGAGGACACAAGGAAATGGAAACACATTCCCTGTTCATAGATGGGGAGAATCAACATTGTCAAAATGGTAATACTCCCTAGAGCTCTGTACAGATTCAATGCAGTCCCTATGAGGATACCGATGACATTCTTCAAAGAAATTGACCAAACACTCCTGAAATTTGTATGGAACTATAAACCCCCAAGGATAGCTAAAGCAATCCTCGGGAAAAAGAAGATGGGAGGCATCACCTTTCCCAACTTCAAACTGTACTACAAGGCAGTAGTAATTAAAACAGCATGGTATTGGAATAAAAACAGACCTGTGGACCTATGGAATAGAATTGAGTATCCTGACACCCAACCTCAAACACGTGATCATATAATCTTTGATAAAGGTGCAATGAGTCTAAAATGGAGTAAGGAAAGCCTCTTCAACAAGTGGTGTTGGGAAAACTGGGCAGCGACATGTAAAAAAATGAATTTGGACCTGTGTCTAACACCATGCACAAAAATCAGATCAAAATGGATTGAAGATCTCAATATCAGATTTGAATCCATAAAGTACATTGAAGAAAATATAGAAAAAAACCCTCCACGACATTGAAGCTAAAGGCATCTTCAAAGGTGAAACATCACTAACAAAGCAACTAGAAGAAAGGATAAACATATGGGATTACATGAAACTACAAAGCTTCTGCACCTAAAAAGAAACAGTGACTAAGATACAAAAGCAGTCCACAGAATGGGAAAGAATATTTACCCAATACCCATCTGATAAGGGGTTAATATCCAGGATATATCAGGCACTGGTAGAACTTTACAAGAAGAAAACAAACAACCCCATCAAAAAATGGGGAGAAGAAATGAACAGAAACTTTAGCAAGGAAGAAATTCGAATGGCCAAAAAACATATGAAAAAATGCTCATCATCACTAATCATCAGAGAGATGCAAATCAAAACAACAATGAGATACCACTTTACACCACAGAGACTGGCACATATTCAAAAGAGCAAGAACAACATGTGCTGGCGTGGATGTGGGGAAAAGGGGACACTCATCCATTGTTGGTGGGAATGCCGGCTGGTACAGCCTTTCTGGAAAACAATATGGACTTTCCTCCAAAGACTAGAACTTGAACTCCCATTTGACCCAGCCATACCACTCCTGGGAATCTACTCTGGGAAACCAAAAATACGCAGCGGAAACACCATCCCTACTTTTATGTTCATAGCAGCATTATTCACAATAGCCGGAATCTGGAAGCAACCAGAGTGCCCGAAAATCGATGACTGGATAAAGAAGCTTTGGTACATCTACACAATGGAATACTATGCAGCTGTTAGGGAAAATGAAGTTGTAATATTTGCCTATAAATGGATTGACATGGAGAAGATTATGTTGAGCGAAATTAGCCAGAAGGAGAGAGACAGATACAGAATGACTGCATTTATTTGCATGGCATAAATATATATGTACATATTATGATACCAATATCCAAGGTCAAGTGAAACAAATATCAGGAGGTCTTGTCAAAGGTGGAAATTATCACAAATGTGTGGGAGTCAGAGGTTAGGTAAGACAGGAAATGGAACAGGGTGCTAATAATTGTCGAGGGTACTAATGCCAACCTAGAACTGAGCATTAAATAGAGGAAAAAGGATACACATGACAACCTTTTAATGTATGTTCTGTAATCCATAGTCTGGAAGGGAAGGAAAAGAGAAAGAGAGAGAAAGGGAAAGAAATAACTGAACCTGCCATGGAGGTGGGCTGGGGGAAGGGGAGGGAACCGGGGATGTTGGTGGTGGGAGATGGGCACTGGTGGAGGGACGGGTGCTGGAACACTGTATGACCAAAACCCAAACATGAACTTTTTAATTGTATATCTTTTTATTTGTATATCTCACTGTGGTATAATAAAATACTTAAAAAAATAAAAAATAAAATACTGCTTTTGCAAAACTATCAGTGGAACTGATGGTTCCCAATTGAAAATAAGCTAGGAAGAGAATTAATGCTAATTGAAATAAGCTGATTGAAATAAACTAGGAAGAGAAAATCAAATACTGCATGACCTCACATTACAGAGAAGCAAACACAGGAAAAAGACCAAAATGAACCCTTATACTCAGATCTCAGAACTGAAGTTACCAAAGCTAATTGAAACAAGAGCCCAGTGAACAGTAGTGTTGGGAAATAGATAGTTTGGAACTGAGAAATTCCCTGAACATTGGTGCCCCAGTAACAGGATCCACACTTAACACAAGGGAATTTAGGGACCTAACAGCTGGTAACTTCTCTTTGACCTAACTCAAAAAGTATCTGAATTTTTTGCAGCCCTGCTAACAACAGCACTGGTGGCCAGCATTTAAATGTCAGTCCCAATGGGAACAATGTCTACATTTCATAAACAGGTCATATATTTTCAGAGAAAAACATGAGGCAGTTTTGATCTACAATTTCAGAACAAGTTGATCAAAGTCATAATAAAAATGTCATAAGAGTAAAAAGATTCACACTATATACTCCTTTTAACACTGTGCTAAGTGACTGCAAAGTTGTAACACTTGGATGAATCAAAGCATAAATTAATACAAAAATATAATTTTCTTTAAAATTAATCAAATCCAGGTTCAACTATAAAACTTAAAATAGCACTTTATATTGCTAATATTTTTATTCAAATTGCAAAAACTGTTCCAAATTACAAGCATTGACAAAACAGTTTGGTATTCCTAGGTATCTCTAAAAATCTTGTATTTGTACTATTACAGTTTCATTTTCATTAACTTTTTTAGTAACAACAAAAGATAATGTAGATCCTCAAATACTATGTTTCTTTCATCTGAAAAGCATTTGCTTTCATAGAAAATGCATTAATTTATAAGTAAAGTTACTCAGTGTTTGATGTGAGCTAATGTGCTAACAACAAATAATGTGATTTAAATATTGTTATACATATACACTGACGCTTTCTACCTTTTCTGGAGATACATTCAAAAAAAAATGTTAATTGACACAATTATAAATGAAGATCAAAAAATTTGAGAAAGGTAGGAGAAATGCAAGAAATAGCACAGAGATTTTCAGGGTGCAAGTTGTTTTATTTTTCCATTTAAAAACAGATTAGTTTAGTGCTAGGGAAAGTGCACAGTTTGTGTGCAGAATCCCAAGATTCTATCTCAGTCACCCCAGGTCCCCTTGAGCATCATAGGGAAATAACATTCAAGAACTAAGGAGTATCAGGTGTAGTTCCCAGAAAGGCAGAGAATCAAAAAAATAAGCCATAATGGCTATAGGTTGAGTGCCTAACCCACGAAAGAGTGGAACAGCTTTTCCCCTAAATTAACTCCTTCCTTTCTTCCTCCAAGGAAGACAAAAAGAAGGAAAGGAGGGAAGGAGGGAGGGAGGATGGAGAGAACAGGGAACAAGAGAAGAAGGGAAGGAAGGAAGGAGAATGGAAGGAAGAGCTCCTGAACTGTAAAAATGAACTTCTGGAGACAGTGTGCCGCTTAATTTTAGGAGATGTCCAAAGTGGAAGTGGCAATGACCATACCATAAACTAATAATTTCTGTGCGGATGTTGTCAGTGACATTTTAAAATGCCTTCACTTCTTTTGCATTATTTTGTACTTTGCAGGGACACACTTATGCTAATAATAAGAATGTTTTGGATTGGGCCGGGGCGATAGCCCAGCGGGTAGGGGCGTTTGCCTTGCACGGCCGGCCTATGCTGGCCCGGGTTGGATCCCAGGCATCCTATATGGTCCCCGAGCACCGCCAGGAGTAATTCCTGAGCGCAGAGCCAGGAATAACCCCTGAGCGTCGCTGGGTGTGACCCAAAAAGCAAAAATAAATAAATAAATAAATAAATAAATAAATAAATAAAAGAATGTTTTGGATCTATTACACACATTTACAGTTATGATTAGGTTCAAATTCTTTTTAGTAAATGGTTTCCCTTGTCTTCTGTATTTTGGCACATCTGAAATCCTGGGCTTGGTCCCTGACCTGGTTAGCTGTGTCTTG
Source organism: Cryptotis parvus (assembly GCA_021461705.1). Classification (NCBI taxonomy): domain Eukaryota; kingdom Metazoa; phylum Chordata; class Mammalia; order Eulipotyphla; family Soricidae; genus Cryptotis; species Cryptotis parvus. Next base: position 11,444 of record JAJIBD010005756.1, read on the forward strand.
TATGTGATAGCATATTCTTCAAATAATCATACAAACAAGAATGTAAATGCTACTGCAAAACTCTATTGAGGAAGATATGGGCTGTGCTGGCACAACTGCAGAGGTGCTGTGTAGTCTCGCCCTAAAATGCAGGACATAGTCTTATTGCAGCTCATGACTATGTATTTCCTGTGGAAGGTTTTACTGTATATTCGTTCATTAACATACTTCAAGCTACCATTGCCTTGTCACACCTCTATTGAAGTACTGAACAACATAGTATCGTTGATTTTGCACTTACTGACAGATAATATTCATGCATGCATTATATTCTCATATCACCATGGTTTTAATATTCTGGAGGTAGTGTTGAAAATAATGCATTGTTACCCTAAAATAGCAACTCTGATTTTATAATATGCCTGCCAATTTAAAAATGCCCACAGTGAATTTTCTAAAGTCTTTGTAGAACGTAGTTGATATATCAATCAAAATGCTTAAAGAAACCAAGCTTCTGAAAAATTCACTTATCTGAGTATGTTTTGTAGCTATAGGTAATTGGAATAATTCTTGACAAAGAAAAATAAAAGTTCTTCTAGCCTTATTTTCTTCCTTGTAAAGGTCCATGACAAGGGCTAGATAATTTTCTACTAACACATTGATTTGTTAGTGTGTTGAAATTCTGCATAATTTTAACACAAGATTCAACTATATGGCTCAAGGATTTGTATATATGTAAATGTGTATATATGAATAAAGTAAGAATAACACTTTAAAAAATTATGGCATTTATGTTTTATATTATCAAGAAAGACCTTTAAACACCTCACTTTACAAGCTTTGCTCTTTTATTTAATATTTAAACCTAAATTTTATAGATTGTTTTAAGTCATTAGATTATTCTATTTCATTTAGAACATTTGTTTATTTTCATTACTTTGATTTTTGTGAGATAATTAGCTAATTGTTCTTATTGCCACTTTAACATACACTTCCGTACTAAATTTTTTTATACAATTATTGCTTAAAATTTACTTTTTTTTTGGAGTAGACACCAGAAAGAGTCTGAAAAGAACAGACATGTGGACAAGGCCGGTAGTGTAGAATTGGCATGCATTTGTATAACATTGCCTTTTTATGGATGCAGTTTTCATTTAAGGGAGCAACAAAGGTTCATGGGAATGATATATTCAAAGTACATCATTTGTACTTTGAAGTAAGACACTTTGGGGGACTGGTTAGTGAATGACATTAAAAGTAATAGAGACAGGGTTTCTCTGCAACTTCACCCTTTTGCCTTTAAAACTAACCAAAATAAACAAGAAAGGGTAACAAATATCTGCTTAATACTCTGGTAGTAATTAGCAGACAGTCTCTTTCATTATTCTTGCACTTTTCTATGAAATGTTTGCTATTCATATAATGATATTAAATCCTATGAATAGATTTAAGATACTATTTTGGGGGAGCTTGTCTTCCAAGCAGTGCTTAGCAAAATGTGGGTCTCTCCCTATTTTTCTGGATCAACAAGTCCTAGCAATTCAATGCAAGAACCCGCGGAAACAGTGGTGCTTTGGCCCTGGACTGGCAGTACAGAGGATTACCAGGGGCACCATCATGATTCTTAAAAGCCTCCAGGGTCATACCTAGTGGACTCAGGGGGAATGTGGTACACTAGGGGTGTAACTGGGATTAATTACACAGGAAGAATGATCTTTAACCCCTATACCACTTTTCTGTTCTTAGAGTACTCAGTAAAGCAAGAAAATCCTTGGGATCAGACCGATAGCACAGCAGGAACGGTGTGTGCGCAGGAACGGTGTTTGCCTTGCACACAAATGACCTGGGTTCAAGCCTCAGCATTCCATAGGATTCTCTGAGTATTTCCAGGAGTGATATCTGAGTGCAGAGCCAGGAGTAAGCCCAGAGCACTGTGTTGTGTGACTTCACCCCATAAAAAGACAAGAAAATCCTAAATCTCTAAGTGTCTTTGATTTGATTATATGCACTTTGATCCTTTCGTGTGTGTATATATCACATGCACATGAAAGGATTGATTACGTGCACATATATAATTGGCTGCTTTGAATAAAGTTATGATTACTATTTACCAAAACCACCAAGTGGGGGGCACGCACATACAGCATTTGGGTTCATAACACTGTACAGGTTGAAACATTATTCCACCCAAAGTCTCAGAATGTGACCTCTTTAGTAAATAGGGCTCTTGTTCTTGAGATTATTTAAATTAAGAGAATATTAGAACAAATTCTAATTGCAAGGACAGGTATTGTTATATGAGAAGGGTATACTGAGAGTCACAGACAGAGAAGGAAGATGGAAGAAGAATTTGCAGTCAATGCTATGAGGCTCATGTCAAGAAAAGTCAAAGATTGCTAACAACCAGTTTTCTAGTGGTGCTTCAGAGAGTTTTGTCTACACTTTCGCTATTTGACTTTCTTGGATAACTTCGAAACTCTGAACTCACCATCAGCGATCACTCCTAAACCAAGACTTTGAATCACCCCACATTCTATTTTCTAGCATATTGCAATATAATTTTCTTACATGTAAATGTAAACACTGTTCCACCATCGGATTCCTGAGTCTTCATCCATTCCCCACCGGCCGGAGGTAGAAGGGAACTCGATTCCCAGTACTGTTGGGGACCCGGCGGCGTCCCTAACACTATGTCAAAGAATCATCCCGCATAAGGAGGATGAGCACTATAACACTTTGGTTTTAGATTTGCAGCCTCCGGAACAGATGCCTGCTCTGTCATTAGCCTTCCTGTCGGAGGCTCTGAGCAACTGCTGGAAACAAATACAAGCACTTTAATACATCAGTGTCTAGTGGTTGGACCACGAACCGGAGCCGGCACAGGAGTTTCTGTGGTCAGGCAACACGTTCCACTGGTCCTGATAAGAAAGAGACTCGTTTTCAAGAATGCAAATATATTAATGAATTCCCCACAGAACACTGATTAATAAAGAGATTCAATAAAAAAACATACTTCTTTTATGAAAACAAGGGCTAAAAGTTAAGTAGAGGGTAGAACAGTTATCAATCCAAAACACAATTCTCAATGCTCAGAAATAGTTGTTTGCCATAGGCTGGTTTTTCATTTGCTTCACTTAGTGGTGTTAAGTGAGTGAGCACTAGAGATCCCATGTTTTTCCCTGCATGCATCACTTCACTTGTATCACTTGTCTTCCTGTTGTTCATCAGTTTGCTCAAGCAGGCGCCAGTAACATCCCCATTCATTGGGAATGAGGTCCATTATTGTGACTGTTTTTGGCATATCAAATATACCATGGGTAGCTTGCCAGGCTCTACCATGGCTCTAGGTTCATCCCAGGGAGAAAATCTAGACTACCTCTCATTATTTAAGAACCTGTTAAAATATTTCCTGCAATGAGAATTCTTACAGTAAAATATTGATTTATATTTTTAAGTTGTTTGGAAGTCTTTTACAAGTACATTTTCAGAGAAAGCAAGACATGATTTCAAGATTTTAATTCACTTTGGCAATTTTTCATAAGAAAATGGTAGCAGATGCCTTATAATTCTCTCATACCTGGTCTTTTGCTTTGTCCTCTAATACTAAAGAATTTCTCAGACATTGTCCCTTTAATGTTAACCTAGGTTCAAGTCATGGATGGGTGGATGGAAAAGGATTAATTCTAGGCCATTGGGGAATTTCTTGATGACTGTCTCATATGGCACTGAAGGAGATGCTGTGACATCAGGACAGTGGTGAAGGTTCATGGGCATTTTAGTGGTGGTGGTGGAGGAATACAACACTGTTATGTATCAACACTGTAAGCAAACTCTACTGTAACTGTAATGTTTAACCCACAATATAAAAGAAAAAAATAAAACATATTACCTCACAGGTTTGCAAGTGGCAGACTGTCAACCCCAGTGGTTTGGAAAACTACTGGTGCTAGTGTAATGACCTGGTAACTGGATCCAGTTCTCTTCCACCAACCCACTACTAAATTACTCTCTCCATTATCTGCATATAAGCTCCTAACACCATGGGACAAGTACACCATCACCTTAGATATTACTACCAGAACAAACATGTTTTTCTTCCAAAAATCCCTTTCTCTCAATAATAAATTCTGAATCAAATGCAACTAAACCTTAGAAGCAAATAAAAGAGTCTACCTCATTAGTCAGACTCCCAACTCCATAAACTATTTATATTCATTCACATGTTACTACTATGTAGAATACCAATACTAGCTTTTACACTGCAGGATTAAAGAGATGGCTTTCCTTACTAGTATTTGCAGTGTAAGTTTTTCTTAACATTTAATATTTTAGTCACATAAGCCTTTAGGTAATTGAATTTTGAAAATGAATAAGGACCGTTTCACTGGCAGCATGCTCTATATATTTATTCTCCTGCTTTCTGCTGTCCTTTAAATCTTCCCTTTACTCAGTTCTGAATCACTGCAAGATTCAGAACTGAGTACTGTTTCCTCACCTTCCCACTAAGTAGTTAATTAGCTTCTGGAAGGTCAACACAACAGATAAAAATTGATACTTTCCAGAAAGTTCAAAGAAGGAAATCACATAAAAAGGAATATCCCTAAGATTTACATCAGATTTTTCAGAGGAAACACTTTGAGCCTGAAGACAGTGGTGGGATATTGTGAAAAGACTCAACAAAATGAAGGCCTCACCAAGAATTCTTTCCGTGCTAGACTCACATTCAGATTTGAAGGAAAGCTGCAACTTCATGGATAAGCAACAGCTCAAAAACTTCATAGACTCAAACAAACCTTAAAAAGAAGAACTGAAGGAACTACTGTAAGATAAGACAAACCCAAAAATGTGCAACAAACTTATTCAAAAAGATGGCACAAAATCAGATGACAGTAATCTCTCTCAATGTCCTAAAAGCACCAATTAGTGACACAGACTGGCAAAATGGATTAAAAATCTGACCAACATTCTGCTGCCTACAAGAAACATATCTGAATAATCAGAGCAAACACAGACTCAAAGTAAAAAGTATAGAAGATAATTCTCCAAGCAAACAACTCCTCCCAAAAGGCCAGTGTGGCCATACTAGTATCTGACAACAGAGGCTTCAGGCTAATAAAAGGTTAGAAGGGACAGTGAAGGCCATTTCTTAATAACTAAGGGATATGTATATCAGGAAGAAATTACACTCCTAAACATATAGGCACCAAACGAGGGGCCAGAAAAATGCATAAAACAACTGCTAAAAGACTTCAAAGGAGACATTTACAGTAACACAATAATAGTTGGAGACTTAACACATCTTTATCAACTCTTTATAGATCAACAAGACTGAAACTCACTAAGGAAATACTGGCCTTGGGAAAAATAAGATGGGAGGCATCACCTTTCCCTTCTAAAACTGCACTGCAAAGTAGTAATTAAAACAAGAACCTGCCATGGAGCAGGGCTGGGGGGGGGGGGGAGGGAACCGGGGACGTTGGTGGTGGGAGATGGGCACTGGTGGCGGGATGGGTGCTGCAACACTGTTTGACCAAAACCCAAATATGAACTTTTAATTGTATATCTTTGTAATTTTAAAAATAAAAAAATTAAAAAAAAAACAGTATGGTATTGAAGTAAAAAAAGACCTTTGGACCTATGTAATAGAGTTGAGTATCCTGGTACCCAACCTCAAACACATGATCATTTAATCTTTGATAAAGGTGCAGATTCAAAATGGGGCAAGGGAAAGCCTCTTCAACAAGTGGTGCTGGGAAAACTGGGCAGCTACATGTAAAAAAATGAATTTGGACCTCTAACACCGTGCACAAAAATCAGATCAAAATTGATTAAAGATCTCAATATCAGACCTGAATCCATAAAGTACATTGAAGAAAATATAGGGAAAACTCTCCACAACATTAAAGCTAAAGGCATCTTCAGAGATGAAACACCACTAACAAAACAGCTGGAATAAAAAATAAACATATGGGACTACATGAAACTAAAAAGCTTCTTCACCTCAAAAGAAACAGTGACCAAGATACAAAGACAGTCCACAGAATGGGAAAGAATATTCACCCAATACCCATCTGATAAGGGATTAATATCCAGGATTTATCAGGCACTGATAGAATTTTACAAAAAGAAAACAGCCAACCCTATAAAAAATGGGGAGAAGAGATGAACAGATACTTTGACAAGGAAGAAATTTGAATGGCCAAAAGACATATGAAAAATGCTCATCATCATTAATCATCAGAGAGATGCAAATCTAAACAACAATGAGATATATCTGACATCACAGATACTGGCACTTATTTAAAAGAGCAAGAACAACAAGTGCTGGTGTGGATGCAGGGAGAAAGAGACTCTCCTCCAGTGTGGTGAGAATGTCAACTGGTACAGCCTTTTGGAAAACAATATGGGCATTCCTCCAAAAACTAGAAATTGAGCTCACGTTTGACCCAGCCATATCACTTCTGGCTATATACCCTTTGAGATCAAAAACACACAGCAGAAACAGGACCTACACTTCTGTGTTCATAGAAGCACTATTCACAATAGCCAGAATCTGGAAACAACCAGAATGCTCAAGAACAGATGACTGGATAAAGAAACTGTGGTACATCTACACAATGGGATAGTATGCAGCTGTTAGGAAAAATGAAGTTATGATATTTGCCTATTAATGGATGGACATGGAGAGAAACATGCTGAGTGAAATTAGCCAGAGGGAAAAAGACAGATATAGAATGACTACATTTATTTGCAAAAATTAAAAAAATAGCATGATACCAATATCCAAGGACTGACAAACTATGGATCAAGAGGTCTTGTCAGTGGGTGGAATCTACCACACAGTGTGGGAGTCAGAGGTTAGTCAATACAGAGAAAGAAACCGTGTATTAATAATTATGGTAAATTATATTACTTGCGTAGAACGGAACATTGAATGTATGCAAAAGATATACATGATAACCACTAACTATGTGCATTGCAAGCCATAATGTGTAAGAGAAAGGAGAGAGATAGTGAGAGAGAGTGAAAGAGAGAGAGAGAAGTGAAAATTGCCTCGCCATAGACGCAGGCTGGGGAAGGTGGGGAAACCAGGAGACATTGGTGGTGGGTAATGGGCACTGGTGGAGGGATGGGTGCTGGAACACTGTATGACTGAAACCCAAATTTGAACACTTTTGTAACTGCATATCTCACTGTGGTATAATAAAGAAAATTCAAATAAAAAATTTGAAGTTACTTGGGTTAGAGAGCTATTTCCATGAATAAGATTATTTCATTGCATGGGGCTTACCCAGATTTTATCCCTGGTACCCTGTATGGCCCCTGAATTCCAATAGTCGTGATCTCTGAGTGTAGAGTCGGGAGTAATCCCTGAAATCCACTCTGTGTGACCCCAAATAACACCCCCTAAATTATTAAGTATTTCTCATATACAGTGATATGTATTAAATTGTTAAAGTGTCTTTTGCTCAACATTTACAAAATTCTTTATCACTTACAGTTTGTTTATCTGATAGAAAAGAAACCCCTTATACGATTATTGTGAGAAAAATCTTTGCAGTCACCTGCAAAATATTAGAATTGGGCTATACAGCACACCATCCACAAAGTTAGAATAAAAAGTAATGCTTGTGTGTTAGAACTAATTAAAGACTTGGATGTTAGACCTGAAACCATACAGTGAATCAGAGAAAACAAAGCAATTCACGTTCAACATTCTTGAATATGGGATTGTAATTATTTTTGTAAGCTTAATAAGAGAGCAACATACATCAGATTTTATGAAACAAAATAAACCTACAATATTTAAGAGGACTTATACTGAAATTCTCTAGTATTTATTATGTTACTTTTAAAGAAATAAAATGTGAATAATTTACTAAAGGCATATATTATATCTTTCAATAACCAAAATTAACCATTTTTGTATTTATGTTGAGATTCAAAACCTCAACAACTTTAGAACTTGAAAGGTAAATATTTCTGATGATTTGTCCTCAAGATTTTATGTATCTATTGTTATTTATTTTCACATTACATAAAATTGTTATATCTTAGAATTTTCTAAATAGTTGTTTCAGCTTTTTCAGTTAAAATCAATTTTTATTTCCTTCTGAACTTTTTCTAGACATATCACTTTTTATTCAGCCTCTTTGAGACCCTGTGATACATAGCAGCTATACTTATCATTCATCACCTCTTATTTTCTAGCAGGTTTTATATCAGATCCTCAGTTAGTTTTGTCACCTCGTGGATTCTCATCTTCTCCTTGGAATATGGCATTTAATTTTTTATAGCTGAGCAAGAATTATCTCTAAAATCTATCATTCTATTTGCATCTTCTCTAAAACACAATTCCTTTAAGATATTTTCCCCTAAGTCCTTAGGTCTTTTGGGACTTTGCATTCCACCATAAGCAGTCCAATTTACTGTTCACAATAATGGCATTATAAAACATAACCTAAAATAAAATTATATCTTACTGCACTATACTATTTCTCTTATAGGCACATTGGGTAGTAAAGATACTAGCTTGAGAAGTTATGAACCTTCTATAGAAACCACTCAATGTACCATGACCAGTAGAAAAGTTACTGTACATAAGGAATAGAAAACTTGATATACTGTACAATATATAAAAGAAAAACTACAAGGGTGAACTGAGTCAAGGTATCCCCTTAAATACATAGAAGTGTGGGTGGCAGAAAACAAGAAAATCAACCTAGTCAACTAACTACAGGGGAGAATACATTTTGACTGGAATATATATTTAGCCCATCCCCACCCCCCCAAATAAAAGAAGGTAAAGTATAGTATAAAATCACTTGTATCACTTGATTTCCCATTGTTCATCAATTTGCTCTAGTGGGCACCAGTAGCATCCCCATATGTCCTGTCACAAGCAAATGTAGTCCAAGGGCATCTGTTTGCTCCAAGAAAAGTCTCAACCCATTACTTCAGGTCATGGGAATGAGGTCCATAATTGTTACTGGTTTTTGGCATATCAAATGAAACACGAGTAACTTGCCAGGCTCTGCCATGTAGGTGGTATACTCTCTCATCTCAAACATTTACTGATGAAACTCAATGGAGAAAGATCAGGTTTTCTCTTGGTTGGAGCTCTGAGGAGCTGTGGAGTCTGGATGTTGAGAATGTTGACCTCATGATGTGGGGTTGCTCTGGTTTCTTGCTAGGCTCACTGGGATTACGGGTTTCGGCTAGAACCTGCCTAGAACTCCATACAGTGTATAAATGTGAAAGATCCTGGGAAGCACTTGATCCTAATATTTAGTACTATCTAAGAATGTTGATGGAGCTGTGGGTCTGGGGTGTCTCTCTTCTGGGGCAACTGGCATGGAGGTGGAGGAATAGGTGGAGGAGCCCAAATCCCTGCTCCAAGACCAGCCAGCATGGCCCCTTCACTTCATGTGTGAGCGAACCCTTGGAGCAATGTTGGACTCATCAGGGGCTGGCTGAGCCCCTTACCACCCTCCAGAGTCTAAAATAATAATGGCTAAAGGAATGAATACTATTGATCAGTTTTATCATTCAGGTTAATGGGAATTACCCAAAGCATCAAAGAAATAAGGTCTAGAGTCTATCTAAACAAGCAAAACTGGAGAACCATTAATAATTAATCGATGGATAAGAGTTTGTGTTTACCTTCCATCTATTCTGTAGCAGCAAGTAGTTATAAGAGAGCAAGTGCAGGAGCAGTGAACATACTTAAATTCGTAATGATGCAGCAGACAAAGAAGGGAAAAGCATGTGACAAAAAAATATTACTGTGGTTTCTGATCTCCTTCCAGCTCCTCACCCCAAACCATGACACTTCTTAGTGCCAAAAGCAGTGTCTGTATCAGCAAATTCTTGTTAACCTTCCCACTGAACTCTGGGAGGTGAGCCCAGAAGTTTTTGTCTTGAGTTGCTGAAGAATATAAAATCTTGTAATAAAATTACATTTCTTTTTACATGTTTATAACATTTCAGTAATTCAATTTTTTTTTCTGACAGAGAGAATATCATCAAAATTTTTATAATATAAACTTTATTATATGTAAAATATCCAATGTAAATTATCACTTGATCACTTGACATCTTGTTATTCATCGATTTGCTTGAGCGGATGCCAGTAACATTTCCATTTGACCCTATCATGTGTCACTGTAGCCCAATGGCATCTGCTTGCTTCAGGAATACGAAGAGCCTCAAACCGTTTGTTCAGTCTTGACAAAAAGTCTGACCATCTTCTGGGTGGGTGGTCAAGTGATATTTCCACATCCCATGGGATCCAGTCGGTAACAGCACTAATCTAGCGGTCGTCTCCAAATCGCATTACATGTCCAGCCCATCTGATTTTCGATGCCTTGACAAACGAGACAGCATCCCTGACTCTGAAACAGTGACGGAGGTTGAACTGCAGATTCCTTCCCTCACTTGAATGAGGCATGATATTCCAAGCATAGCTCTTTCGATTCCTCTTTGGGAGACCCGAATAGCATTCTCATCCTGCTTTCGTAGGGCCCAAGTTTCTGAGGTGTATGTTAATGCAGGGAGAACGGTGCAGTCAAAGAGATGTGCCAGGAACAGAGGTTCTTTGTCTTTTTTTGCTATTTCTTTGATGCTTTTGAAGGTATTTCATGCTGCTCTCTTCCTCCTGCTCAGCTCAGGTTTCAGGTTGTTCATCATGTTGACTTCTCGATCTATATATACATAATTGCTGCATTCAGAGATGTTTGTTCCATTGAGAGTGAATGGGGCCTCTGGAACTAGTTCATTTTTCATAAACATAGTTTTGTTGAGATTCAGCTGTAGACCTATCTTTCTACATTCTCGGTCAAAGTCAGTTAGCATTTGTACCTCTTGGCTAATGATTGGTGTTATTAGAATGTTGTCATCAGTGAAGCGGAGGTGGTGTAGTTGCCAACCATCTATCTTCACTCCCATTCCTTCCATTCCTAATTGTCACATGATGTTTTCGAGGGTGGCACTGAAGAGTTTTGGTGAAATGGTCTCACCCTGCTGAACCTCTCTTTTGATATCAATGATCACTTCCTTGTATAATGGTAGCATTCTGGTGTTGAATCCGTAATACAGCTCACGAAGTATCTTGAGGTATTGGGTTTGAATGCCCTATTTGGCTAGGGCTTTAATGACTGCTTCAGTCTCCACAGAATCATAGGCTTTCTTTAAGTCAATGAACGTGAAACGGAGCGGCATCTTGAACTCCCTACAAACTTTAATGATCTTGGTTACCATGTGGATATGGTCGATTGTGCTTCCTTTTCGGAAGCCAGCTTGCTCTCCTGGTTGTCCATCTAATGTTCTGCCAATCCTCTTCAGGATGACTCAATTGAACAGTTGATAGATAACAGACAACAGGCAGATGGGGCGATAGTTATCAATGTCATGGAAGTCTCCCTCATGAACAGTAGAACTGTCCTGCTGGTTTTCCATTGGGAAGGCACCTTGCATTCAGACAGTTAACGTGTGAAGAGCCGAGCCAGTGTATTGATGAGTACTGATAGCAGATTCTTCAGGTGTTCGGGTCTGACTTTGTCTGGGCCTGGTGCTGTTCCCTTTTTATCGACAAAATGGCATGTCGGATTTCAGAAGGGAGAACGTTGTGAACGACATTTCCATCCTGCAGAATTTGGCATATGGGCAGGTGGACATGGCTATCAAAGAGATCTGAGTAGAAGTCATGGATAATCTTCTCCATTGCCTTTCTGGAAGATGTGATAGATCCATCAGGACGTTGGAGGGCAGTCATCTTTGTCTTATAGTTGGCAAAGGCCTGTCTGTCCTTCGCCAACTATGTAAGTTTTATGTGTTTAATACCCTACTATGGAAGCAGGCATCAAGACTCAAAATTTACATTGTACCTATGTGTGTAAATAAGGAAGAAGAAGAAAAATAAGAAGAAGACAAAGATGAAGAAGATGAAGACAAAGATGACCATGACGACGAATGAAGAAGAAGAAGAAGATCAAAAACAAGAACAAGAACAAGAACAAGAACAAGACAAGAACAAGAACAAGAACAAGAAGAACAAGAAGAACAAGAAGAACAAGAAGAAGAAGTTGGACTGCCATAGAGGGAGGCTGAACTGGGTCAAGGGAATCTGGGGACATTGGTGGTTGGAAATGTGCACCAGTGGAGGAATGGGTGCTGGAACACTGTATGAATGAAATCCAATCATGAACACTCTATAATTGTATATCTCATAGTGGTATAATAAAATTTTAAAACTATGTTATAGTTTTCCTTACTGTTGAGTTTATTTACCCTTGATTAACTCAGATTTGAGTTTTAAAATAAAAATGTCATACTAGAAGAACTAAAACAAAACTTAAGAGGATATGTGTGATCAAGAGTAAAATATTTCTGTTTAATTCTCTACAGTAATATACGATTATGAGCCTTATTCAGGAAATCTGGGTAATTTACTTAATTTATAAGTAAGTTATTCAAATCTGGGTAAATTACTCAATCTCTGTAATCCAGTTTAGCAAGATGTAACAACATATTCACAGAAGACTAGAGGAGAATCAAATGAACGAAAACTATTGTTGTGCTTGGAAATGTATCTGGACTGTGCAAATTCTCCATTAATATCTATTATTACTATCATTGGAAATAATGGTTATGAAAGTTGCCTGGTAGAATTGGACCATAATCAATTTAAAAACATTTTTATATTCCAGAGTCAATGAGAAGTATTAAATTATTGGAACCAATTCAATGATACCTATTTCATATAAATACTTAACTACTGAAAAATAGATTTATAAAATCATGGTAAGTGTCATGTATTATTTTTCTTTCTTTCAGCTGTAACTTAGATAGAGTTTGAAGATTTATGTGGTCAAAGACTTAAACAAGTCTTGTAACCTTATTGTTTAAATCTTTCTCTATGTGTGCACATTTGTATAGAAGGTGACTGCTTCTTTAGTAGATCGAAATTTTTAGGAACTACTTCTTTAATTCTTTCATTTTCTTGGTAATTCATATGTCACTTTCCTCTTTTTTGTCATTGTCTCCTTCAACCTCTTTCATAAATAATATAAAGCTTTTCTCTGTCACCCTAAAGGGGTCATAGGGACTTTAAAACAAATGGAGGCATCTATAAAGGAGGAAATGAGAGGCAAGGGAGTAACTGACTACAGGATGGAGAAATATGTGTTTTGCCTACAGATGCAGAGGAAGTCTAATTGAGGTGAAATATAGAAAAGGTCCAAGAACAATCAGAGTAAACTGTTAAAGATCTCCTGGGTAGAGGTAAAATGACAGGAGGGAAATGTTCCTGCAGAGGGATGCAAAGGAAACACCTGGTGAAAATATTCAAATCAACCATCAATCATGGGGAAATAAATAGGAGCTAAGGCAGGTTAGAGTACAGGCTCCTTGCCATGGCTACAAGGGGGGCAAGGTTGAGTGGATAGTTACATATTCACCTATCCCTTTCCCACACATGTTCAAGAACACATATGCACAATTTAAGGGTTCTTCAATAACTAAACCACACTCCTTAGCAGCAAAAATATTAGCCCTTAAAATGAGATAAATAGGAAGACATAGATTGGCTCTGTATCATTATAGAAACTGAATAATTGAGAAAAATAGCATACATAATGATCTTCTATTTCGACAGAAATATAAAAAGAGGAAAATAATAAAAACTTAGGCATACTAGATAACATTGAACACAAAAGAATTCTGACAAGAAATGGTAAAATGGGTCCTGTGTTTCATTACAGATTATAGGTGTTATAATCTGTCAAAACATGGAGAATAATTTGATTTTTGCATGCATGTATCCTGTTTATTTTAAAATTGTCCTCTTACCTGCAAAATAACTCTCTGCAAAAAACAAAAGTATTCTGGAAGAAATCACTTGATCACTTGAATCCCGTTATTCATCGATTTGCTCGAGTGGGCGCCAGTAACATTTCCATTAGACCCTATCACGTGCCAATGTAGCCCAATGACATCTGGTTGACTCAGGAATATGAAGAGCCTCAAACCGTTCCTTCAGGGTCTTTACAAGGAAGTCAGACCATCTTGTTTGCCTTCTTACTGCTGGCATATTAAGGGCTCTTTTCGGGGTCAGGAAAATAAACATTTCTGTTACTGGATTTGGCATATCGAACACGCATCGGACAGCTCGCCAGGCTCTGCCATGCAGGCGCTATATTCTCATTACTTTGTGGGGCTCTCTCAGAAGGGTGGGTAGAATATTCTACGGTAATTTGGAGGTAGATTGTGCGGCCGCTGTGCGGCCTCGTGCAACGGGAAAGCTGGTTTCTGCTCTGCCGGGTGTACCTGTGTCTTCTTATTCTGGAAGAAATAATACAGAATATGTGTACATGCTATATATTTTGGGAGCGAGCACTACAAAAATTAAAATTCTATTAGATGTAGTAAGTAAAAGAACAGCCTGAAACTGATGTAAAATATAGATAAAGGTCCTAGAAGGTCTTAAAGGACATATATTAAAATAATCAATCACATGAACATACTATCAATATCTTCAGGGAAATATTAATTGAATCACAAGGAAATACCATGAGATGCCATGAGAAATAATAGAATCAAATAGATACCAAGTGGTGGTGAGGATGTGGAGAAACTGGAATATTGTTTAATATTAGTGAAAATATAAAATGATGCAGTTACTTAAGAAAGTTTAAACATTTAAAAATATTAAAAAGTTGCTATTTGATACCAAATATACTTAAGAAAAACAGCATATATCCATACGTAAGTCTTGTACATAAATATTTTCATTTCATTCAGGAATGTTATTCATTTTATTCAAAATACATAAAGAACCCAAGGGTTCTACAATAGACAAAGGAATATTTTTTAGTCTGATGTGTCCATTTAATGGACTATTATATAAAGGAATGATGTTTTCATAAGTTCTTTAATATTTGTATGAACCTTGATTTTTTTGCTAAGTGAAAAAAATGTAATTGCAAATCACCATATATTATTATTATATTCATAGAATAATAATAATAACCAAATATATAGATAAAGAAGAACATTAGTCCTGGATAGTGCTAATAGGAAATGAAAAGGCTAGAGGTTGAGAGTTAACAGCTGCAAGGGCTTCCTTTGAGGTAACAAAAATGTCTTAAAATTCACTGTGCCCACAGATGCACATATGTGGAATATACCAAAAAGAATGACATGCAATCTATATGGATATTTTATCTAATATGTGAATTTTATGTCAAATTAAAAATAAACATTAAAGTAGCAGAGAGAATATATTAAGATGTTTGGATAAAGTAAGCTAATAGGGGTCACAGTGATAATACCATGGGAAGGGTCTTTGTCTTGCACACAACTTATCCAAGTTCCATCCCCGGCATCCATATAGTCCCCTGAGCACCACCAGGAGTAATCCTTGAACATCACCAGGCATGTCCCAAAAAAGCGAAAAAAAAAATCAAGATAAAAACGTAAGCTATTTAGGGGCCAGTGGGATATATATCTGCCTTGAATGTGGCTGGATTTGATTTCCAGCACTCAGTATTGCCCACCAAACTTCCAGAAGTAATTCCTCAATGCAGTGTCAGAAGAAACCTAGCCCTGCAAGTGTGGCCACAAATTAAAACAAAACAAAATAGTAGTGAGCTAAAAAATTACTCAAGTTTCTTTATACCAGACAAGTACAATGTTATGGTCAAATATTTCAACAACAACGCATTGGGAATGAGGTGCATTATTGTTAATGTATTTGGCATATTGAATTCACCATGGTAGCTTTCCAGGCTCTGCCGTGACTCTGGGTTCATCCCAGGGGCCCAGTGGGCCCAGTCTTTATCTTTGTCAGGCCATCAACCCTCCAGGGCCCACGGGGCAGAGCCCTCAGTGTAGAAAAGCCTGTCTTCTGTCTGCCACCTGCCGATGCAGCCAGTCACTGCAGCCACACCTGCAACATCTCAAGGGGCCACATACCCACAAAAAATAGAATTTTTCAATGGTCATTAAATTTGAAGCTGAGTCTAGCACTAAGCTACTTTTGGGCTCGACTGGTCACTGAAGACAGTGAAAAGGTGACTATCAGCATGGAGTGACTGGTTCGATTTCCAAAGAGACTGAGGAGGGAGGATGAATGAAAGCTGAAAATTCCATGGTAAAAATTCTACTATAGCCATGTCTACAGAGATCCAACAAAACAGGCAGAAACACCACTAAGAAAGCAGTTTTAGATGCTAGGGAGAATACAGCAGGCAACCTGGGTTCAATCCCCAGCAACAAACAGGTGCTCTGAGTACTCTCAAGAGTGAGTTGTGAGCACGACTAGCTGTGGCTCCCCCTGACCCCCCAAAAAGCACAATTGAATAGATGTATTAGAAAGAAAAGTATTTGGTCAATTTCTTTGAAGAATATCATGGGTATCCTTAGAGGGATGACATTGAATCTGTATAAAGCTCGAGGGAGTATTACCATATGACAACATTGATTCTCCCGATCCATGAGCAGGAAATGTGTTTCCACTTCCTTGTGTCCTCTTTTATTTCTTGAAGTAAAGTTTTGTAGTTCTCTTTGTAGAGGTTCTTTATGTTCTTAGTCAAACTGATTCCTAGATATTTAATTTTCTGTGGCGCAATTGTGAATGGGATCATTTGCTTAATATTCCTTTCCTCTCTTGTGTTATTTGTATATAGGAATGCCTCCGACTTTAGGGTATTGACCTTGTACCTGCCACTCTACTATAGATTTCTATTGTTTCTAGCACCTTTTTGGTAGAGTGTTTAGGGTTCTCTAGGAATAGTATCATGTCATCTGCAAATAGTTATAGCTTGACCTCTTCCTTGCCTATCTTGATGCCCTTAATGTCCTTTTCTTCTCTGACTGCTGTGGCAAATACTTCCAGTACTATATTGAATAGAAGTGGTGAGAGTGAGCAACCTTGTCTTGTCCCAAATATTAACAGAAAGGCTTTTAGATTTTCCCCATTGAGAATGATACTTACTGTGGGCTTTTGGTAGATGGCTGTAACTATCTTGAGAAAGGTTCCCTCAATTCCCATTTCCTAGAGGTTTTAATGATAAATGGGTGTTGAATCTTGTCAAATGCTATTTATGCCTCTATTGATGTGATCATATGGTTTTTATTTTTTCTCTTACTAATATGATGTATTATGTTGTTTCCCTTGTAAATGTTGAAACATCCTGCATTCTGAGATGAATCCTATTTGGTCATTATGTATAATCTTTTTGATGAGTCTTTGGATTCTGTTTGCAAGTATTTTGTTGAAGATCTTAGCATCTGTGTTAATCAAGGAGATTGGTCTGTAGTTTTATTTTTTTTTTTTTTTTGGGCCACACCCGGCAATGCTCGGGCTTTCTCCTGACTCTGCACTGAGGAATTACTCCTGGTGGTGCTTGGGGGACCATATGGGATACCGGGGATTAAACGCAGGCCGGCACAGTCCAGCCGCGTGCAAGGCAAACGTGCTACCCACTAGTCTATCGCTCCAGTCCCTGTAGTTTTCTTTCTTTGTGTTGTCTCTGCCTGCTTTGAATATCAGGGTAATTGTCCCTCATAGAAACTATTTGGGAGTGTTTTCTGTGTGTTCTATTTCTGGGAAGAGCTTGACAAATATTTTGTAAGGAACAATAAATCCCCATGGATAGCTAAAGCAATCCTTGGGAAAAAAGAAGATGGGAGGCATCACCTTTCCAAACTTCAAACTCTACTACAATGAAGTGTAATTAAAACAGCATGGTATTGTAATAAAAATAGACCTGTCGACCTATGGAATAGAGTTGAGTATCCTGAAAACATCCTCAAATACATGAACAATTAATCGTCGATAAAGGAGCAAAAAGTACAAAATGGAGCAAGGAAAGCCTCTTCAATAAGTGGTCCTGGGAAAACTGGGCAGGTACATGTAAAAAAATGAATTTGTCCTCTGTCTAACACCACGCACACAAATCAGATCAAAATGGATTAAAGATGTCAATATCAGACATGAATCCATAAAGTACATCAAAGAAAATATAGGAAAAACCATTTACGCCATTGAAACTAAGGACATCTTCAAAGAAGAAATATCACTAACAAAACATCTGAAAGCAAAGATAAACATATTGGACTACATGAAACTAAAAAGCTTCTGTACCTCAAAAGAAACAATGACCAAGATACAAAGACAGTCCACAGAACGGGAAATAATATTCACCCAATACTCATCTGATAAGGGGTTAATATCCAGGATAATTAGGCACCGGTAGAACTTTACAGGAAGAAAACAGCCAACCCTATCAAAAAATGGGGAAAGAAAGGAACAGAAACCTCAACAAGGAAGAAGTTTAAATGGCCAAAAGACATATAAACATGCTTAACATCATAGGCATCAGAGAGATGCAAATCAAAACAACGAGATACCACTTTACACCACAGAGACTGGCGCATATCCAAAAGAGCAAGAGCAACAAGTGCTGGTGTGGATGCGGGGAAAAGGGACTTTCATCCATTGTTGGTGGGAATGTCTATTGGTACAGCCTTTTTTGAAAATAATATGAACATTCCTCCAAAGACTAGAAAATGAACTCCCATTTGACCCAGCCATAAAACTCCTGGGAATATGCCCTGGGAAGCCAAAAACACACAGCGGAAACACCATCCCTACTTTAATGTTTATAGCAGCATTATTCACAATAGCCAGAATCTGGAAATAACCAGAGTGTGTAGAATTGATGACTGGCTAAATAAACTGTGGTACATCTACACAATGGAATACTATGCAAATGTAAGAAAAAACGATGTTATTTGCCCATAAATGAATGGACATGGAGAGGATCATATTGAGTGAAATTAGCCAGAAGGAGAGAGACAGATATAGAATGACTGCAATTATTTGCATGACATAGATAGATAGATAGATAGATAGATAGATAGATAGATAGATAGATAGATAGATAGATAGATAGATAGATAGATAGATAGATAGATAGATAGATAGATAGAGAGAGATAGATACCTATTATGATAACAGTATAAGGTCAGATGAAACGTGAATCAGGAGGTCTTGTCAAAGTTGGAAATTACCACAAATGTGTGGGAGTCAGAGGTTAAGTAAGACAGAGAAGGGAACAGTGTGCCAATAATTGTCAAAAGTGCTATTTCACACATAGAACTGAGTGTTAAATACAGACAAAAAGATACACATGATAACCTCTAAGTATATGCGTTTCAATCCACAAATTGTAAGAGAAGAAAGAGAGAAAGAGAGAAAAGAGATAAAGAACCTGCCATAGATGCAAGCTAGGGGTTGGGGAGGGAATCAGGGATATTGGTGGGAATTGAGCTTGGTGGAGGGATGGGTACTGGAACACTGTATGGCCAAAACCCAAACATGAACATTTTTGTAATTGTTTATCTCATGGTGGTATAATAAAATATATTAAAACCTGAAAAAAATTAAAAAAATAGAAGGAAAAGTAAACCCTGAAACCTCCAGTTCATGATATTTGTACTGGATCATTTCCCCCAAAATATTTAAAAATGAATAGTGCCAACTTTACAGTAGCTTTTTGAGAAAATATGATAGCTTTATAACTGGTTTACAAGACCATTATATTCTCCTATTAAAATCACAAATTTCAAGTGTTTTCCCCTGACATCAAGTCAGTTGCAACAGTAAATCACTCTCACTGCTGTCAGAGCCATTGCTCAATTCCCTTTGATTGGCGAACACTAGTACTGCAGTTTAGAGAATGCCTCCAACTATTCAAAATTGACCAGGACCCCACTGTGTTCCGTGGTCAGTGTACATCCCAATTTTGGTCCCACAAGTGAGTAAAGTCACTGTCTGAGCTGGTGCTTGAACACTGCAAGGTGGAACCTGGTGCTGCTGCATAAGAAATCCCTGCCCTCTGATAGTTCTAGAGATGCACTTACATGCTCTGTGGCACGAGATTAGACCATTATGCTCACTTACTATGGAAATCACTAACACCTAACAAAGAAACCCACAATGTTTTAGGTTCTGGCTGTCCTTCCTCCAACTCCTACTCCAGTTCCTTTCCTGCCATTCTCTCTTTCTCATTCAAGAAACAGAATTTTGACTGGAGAGATAGTATAGAGACTGACCAGGGTTCAATCCCTTGACCCATATATGATTCCCTGAGCATCACTAGGAGTGAACCCTGCAGACAGAGTCAGGAGTAAGTCTTCAGCACTATGGGTGTGACAAAAACAAACAAATTTCATGAACAACAACAACAAAAGCACAGGGAAAGAAACTTAGGCTATGGGAATACTCCCAACCAAACACTGTTCTGGCCTGGGGAAGGAACATGCAAGCAATGTGTGGACAGCTCTCTTCCAATTATCTCATTTTTCTGAGAATATATTTCTCCACCAATTTTGAAAAAATTAAGGTAGTACACAGGGTAAGGCACTTGTCTTATTTGTGGCTGACACCAGTTCAATCCATGTCACCACATATTTCCCACCAAGAACAATCCCTGAGTACAAAGACAGAGATAAACACTGAACATTGTATTGCCAAAATAGGCAAAATAAATAAGTGAAAATGCAGATATGAGAGTGGAGAAATGCTATGACTACTCCAAGATTGGACACATTGTCTATAGAGTGTGCACAATTTTTTCAAAAACATTGTTTATAATATTGTCATAAGTTGAGGGTGATGACAAAATTCTAGGAAAGAGTACTAATAATGGTAGTAGTACTAATAATGGTAGTAGTCAAGAATTAATTCTAAATCATTTTATTCCTTTTTTTTTTAGTTGGGGTGGAAAGTGGAGAGTTAGTCTGATGTTTTTTATCAATGTGACCAATGGTTCAATGCAAGACAGAAACTGTAATGATGCTCAGTTCTACAGTGCCTGAAATTCCTAGGATTACCTCCATCACCATATCAGTGATAAGGGTAGTAATCAAACGATTTCAGCCTCATGCACCTTAACCACTCCTGTCACTCAAGTCTCCTAAATCAATGTGTTTTAAATGTTTGATTGGTTGGTTGTAATTGTTGTTATGAAGCATTAGAGATTGCAGGGAAGATTGAACTTTACTCCTGGTTATATTCAATTCATAAATGTAGTTGAGCTTGGGTAGGAGGTGTTGAGTTCTACCAGGCAGTCCTTGTAGTCCTCAGGGCACTTGTGATGTTTAGGATCAAACAAGGGGCTGCATGCATGTGAGGTATCATTCCCGAAGGCATCATCCCTAGTCCTAAACTAAGATTTGCAAAAAATTCTTACATTGAAAAATCTGACTCTTAGAGACTTGGTGAACAAACATTTCAGGGCACAGAACCAATAATATATTGCACAATAAAAATTATCTTCTTGGTAGTATTTGGGGTAAGTAGAAAAGAGAAATCATAGTCAAGGATATCAAATTATAATTTATGTTTAGATAAATATGGGTTAAATAACCAAATCCTAAGTCAAATTCTAAGCTAAAAAAGTAATGATCATTTTCATATTTCATTTGTTTTAATAAAAACACATGTACACATGTCTAATAATAAATTAGAAAATAATTATTTGATATATATATATTTTTCAGAACGATTTAACAAGACTTAGAAACAATCAATTTTGTAGTATATGCTCTCTAACTTGAATGATCAGACAACTGCAATCAATTGATTTACACAAGCAAAGGAACAGGGTGCTGGGTGACCATAATTACCTATACTATATCACTAAAGTATATGACTGCACTTGGGACTCCAAAAAGAGAGATCAAAGTGAAGATCAAATTATATCTGAGAAATTTATGTTTAGTGTATTGCTGAAGCATATAAATACACTTTATTGGGGTCAGAGAGATAGTACCATGAATAAGTCATGTATATAGTCCCCTTATCACTGCCAGAAGTGATTCCTGTGCATACAATCATGAACAATCCCAGGGCAATAATGTGTGTATCCCCCACAAAAAAAAAAGCAAAGCAATATGTGTAGAGATAAGATAGAAACAGAAAAGAGTTGATGACAAAGTTCTGCAATATTTAAGAGGTGGTAAAGAATCTGAGAAAATGAAGGAGACTAAGAACCTGATTAGAGGACAAGTGTGTGACAGCGTCACTCTGGAGGTTTTGGAAGATGGATGTAGTCAGTAGAGTGCAGAGTAAAGTAAGCTTTCCAACACTGGACTCTCACTCCATGGCACCAAGCTCACTCTTAGCTCAAAGTCACAATCTTCCTTAAGCTACACTTGAAATAATTTGCAAATATTTTTAAAAATCATGATCCACTCAACATGATTTTCTCCATGTCCATCCATTTATAGGAAAATTTCATAACTTCATTTTTTCTGACAGCTGCATAGTATTCCATTGTGTAGATGTACCACAGTTTCTTTATCCAGTCATCAGTTCTCTGGCATACTGGTTGTTTCCAGGTTCTGGCTATTGTGAATAGTGCTGCTATGAAAATAAAAGTGCGGATTGTGTTTCCGCTGTGTGTTTTTGGCTTTCCAGAGTATATTCCCAGGAGCGGTATGGCTGGGTCAAAAAGGGAGCTCAATTTCTAGTCTTTGGAGGAATGTCCATATTGTTTTCCAGAAAGGTTGTACAAGTCGACATTCCACCAACAGTGTATGAGAGTCCCCTGTGGAAGGGAAGGAAAAGAGAGAGAGAGAGAGAGAAAGAGAGAGAGAGAGAAATTAAGAAACCTGCCACAGCAGCAGGCTGGGGAGGGGGAAGGGAATTGGGGACATTGGTGGTGGGAGATGGGCACTGGTGGAGGGATGGGTGCTGGAACAATGTATGAACGAAACCCAAATATGAACATCTTATGAACGTCTTTGTAACTGTATATCTCATAGTGGTATAATAAAATATTTTTAAAAAAGAAAAAAAATCATGATCCAATAATATATTAGATATCTGGATTAAACCACAATAGAAACTTAAAATGCTCAATTAAACTCATTAATATGTTTCATATTTTGCACTATTGATCAGAATGAGACATCTGATCACTTTAATTTGATTTTTTTTAAAATTTGGAGTCTTTGACCTACACCTCTGGAAAAAAATATATATATATATTGTACAAACTGTCAAATACACAAAGAGCAAAACTTCCTAGACTACGTGAATGTACAAGTGAGAAAGACAGTGTTGGGGCCAAAGCGATAGTCCAGCGGGTAGGGCGTTTGCCTTGCACGAGGTCCGTGCCAGCCCGGGTTCGATCTCCAGCATCCCA
The DNA here is from genome assembly GCA_021461705.1 of Cryptotis parvus. Lineage (NCBI taxonomy): Eukaryota > Metazoa > Chordata > Mammalia > Eulipotyphla > Soricidae > Cryptotis > Cryptotis parvus. Next base: position 34,639 of record JAJIBD010005756.1, read on the forward strand.
TATGGTTCCCCAAGCACCATCAGGAGTAATTCCTGAGTGCAGAGCCAGGAGAAACCCCTGAGTATTGAAAAATGTGACCCAAAGAAGCAAAAGAGAGAGAGAGAGAGAAAGAGAGAGAGAGAGAGAGAGAGAGAGAGAGAGAGAGAGAGAGAGAGAGAAAGTGTTAATCTTGCTGGAGTACTTCTCATTACCGTTTCACATTGTCCCAGGGCCTAGTAAACAGGGACTGGCAACAACTGTATTCCATCTCCTTTCTCCAGGAAAGGCTTTCAATTGGAAGGGGGAAGAAAGTTTGGAAGTCATTTAAACCAGGCAGGGTTGATAACAGTTCTGAAAATTCCTTTGCTTCTATTTAGATATCAGATGGCACAATGCAATGGGCTTCTGATGAGGGAGAACACTTTGACAAAATCCAATCACTTCCTGCAGAGGCAGACTGAATCTCAGGAGTACTAAAAAAGCTTTTCTTGTCTCTTTAAGTTGAACCATTCACCAGAAAACCCTGTTTCCTGGTCCTGACAGATAAGAGAATTCTCTATAATTAATTATAATAATAAAAGCCTAACAATTTAAATTATTCTTAAAGGTAATAATTATCCTCATTACACTGAGGATTCACCTACATTTCAGGCAAACACTGGTGGTAGATGCCGTAATTGAGGCTGGGCTGTGGCATTTGATGAGTTTAAGATTGGACTGTGGGATTTCTGGTATACACATTAGTTTCCAAGGTGACACAAAGTGTTAGGGAATTGAAAAAGTCTTTTTACAAACATTATAACTTTCGTTCTAAGCCAGCATTAAGCTACTGAGAAATTACAAAGTCAGAAAAAGTTAAAGGTTTTTACACCAAACCAACACATCCAGTGTAACATTTTTTAACTAATTTATTTAAAGGACATTTCTGTAAGTTAACCTTTAAGTGTCTTGAAGATGATACATACTAGATGAGGATCCAACACCATTCTCTACTATATTAATATAATCAAATAATCTTGCAAATATTAATAACTGTGACAAGATTTGAAGCTGGTTTAATTGTCTTAACATCTTACTACAACTAGCCTCATCAAAATTTACTTTAAGACAGTTAATTGTTATCTGCATTTTCAAATGTGATTCAAATATCTTTAGAATTCACTAATTTACAAATACAGATATGTGTTTTATGTAGACTGATTTCAAAAAAATTATTACTATATATCTTTTAAACTAGTCACATTTCTCTATTTCAGCAACACATCTCACTATCAAAGCTGCACTTATTCCACACATGCACAGTTCTTGACTATTCCCTAATGGACAGCCCATGGAAATAGAACAGAAGAAAAAACTAGAACAACAAAATAAATAGAAAACTGATTGATGGTTCTCGTTAATATTAATAAGTGAAGATTTCACTTTTGCAGCTTATTATATTTTTTTTTTTTTAAAAGCTTTTTATTAAAGATCCAAGATTTACAAAGTTACTGACAGTTGAATTTTTAGGCATACAATAATTCAACACCAATACCTCCAACAGTGTCAACGTCCCTCCACCAGCATTTCCAGATTCCCTCCCTATCTCAACCCTCACTCTACCCCATCTATCAACCTGACACATTACAAAGGCACAGTACAAGTTCCAGTGGACTGTCACATAGGTCTCATATTTTCAGCTCTGTTGAATTTATTTGGATATATGGCTATCTCCCTCACTTAGCTCACCAATAATCTGAAGCCCTGTGTCTGCCTCCTTTCTAAACAGTCAAGGATGATTTAAGCATCCCCCTTTTAGTACAATTCCTCATATAGTATTCTATATTCCACAGATATGTGAGATCATGCTGTGTCTCTCCTCCTTCTTCTGACTTATTTCACTCAATATGACATCTTCCAGTTTCAACCATTTGCAGAAAATTGCATGATTTCATTCTTCTATGTAGCTGCATAGTATACCATAGTGTTTGTAGCTTTTATGTTCCCAGCAAGACAATTAGATCTGTGATTTACTGCTCCTTTTGATATTTGAAGTTTTATAAAGACATTTTAAATTTTTATTTATATGACTAGGATTTCATCTTTTAAAATGTTAAATAGTTTCCTTTAGAGAAATCAAGGAGAATCAGATAAAGTACACATTTCAGGTTGTGATGTGGTCAATAGAAAAACTGGCAAGCACGGCATCTTTAATGGGAACTTTATTAAATTAAGATTATTTCACTGGACTAGAATATAGTGATGTCATTATTTGGCAACACAAGTCTATGTATAAACCGAACATCTCCAGAGTCCAAAAATATCACTTCTAAGTTATTCAAAGACCTTATCATGTACTTCTCTTTTCTTTAATAATTTCAGAGAGGACCTACTGATCACAATTTTTTTTATTATTCTGCCTAATTTTGCTCCATCCTTCAAGAATAAACTCAAATGACACCTGCTCTGAAATATGTCTTTCAAGATTCCTAAAATTGGAAGCAAAGATAAACATATGGGACTATATGAAACTAAAAAGCTTCTTCACATCAAAATAAACAGTGACCAAGATACAAAGACAGTCTACAGAATGAGAAAGAATATTCACTCAATACACATCTGATAAGGGGTTAATATTCATGATATATAAGGCCCTGGTAGAACATCACAAGAAGAAAAGAGTCAACCCCATCAAAAAATGGAGAGAAGAAATGAACAGGCACTTTGACAAGGAAGAAATTTGAATGGCCAAAAGGCATATGAAAAATGCTATGACTAATATCAGAAAGCTGCAAATCAAAAAAACAATGAGATATCATCTTACACCACAGACTGGCACATATCCAAAACAGGAGGCACCACAAGTGCTGGCATGGATGTGGGGATAAAGGGACTCTCATCTACTGTTGGTGGGAATGTCGACTAGTACAGTTTTTTTGAAAACAATATAAATGTTATTGCTCTTTTGGAAAACAATATGGACATTCCTCAAAAAAATAGAAATTGAGCTCCTGTTTGACCCAGAAATTCCACTTCTGTGAATATACCCTGTGAGACCAAAAACACACAGCATAAACACCATATACACTTCTATGTTCATAGTAGCACTACTCACAATAGCCAGAATCTGGAAACCACCAGAGTGCCCAAGAATAGATGACTGGATAAAGAAAGTGCGGCATAACTACACAATGGAATTCTATGCAGCAGTTGTTAGGAAAAACAAGTTATGAAATTTGCCTATAAATGAATGGACATGTAGAGTACCATGCTGAGTGAAATTAGCCAGAGGGAAAAGGACAGACATAGAATGATTGCATTTATTTGCGGATATAAAAAATAGCATGATACCAATATACAAGGCCAGACAAAACTTAGATCAGGAGGTCTTATTAGTGGGTAGAACCTACTGCAAATATGTGGAGTCAGAGTTTAGGAATAGAAATAAAGGAACCAGTGTACTAGTAATTATGGTAAATGATAATACCAGCATAGAACTGAGCATTGAAAGTAGGCAAAAGGATATACATGATAACGTCTAAATGTATGTATTGCAAGCCACAATGTGTAAGAAAAGGAAGAGAGGGAGGGAGGGAGGGAGGGAGGGAGGGAGGGAGGGAGGGAGGGGAGAGGAAGGAGAATGAGAGAGAGGGGGTGAAGTGAAAATTACCTGCCATAGACATAGGCTGGGAAGGAGTGATGATCAGGGGGAACACTGGTGGTGGGAAATGGGCACTTATGGAGGGATGGGTGCTGGAATACTGTACGACTGAAACCCCCAAACATGAAGCAACTTTGTAATTGTATATCTCATGGTGGTATAATAAAATATTAATTTAAATAAAAAAAAAGATTCTTCAAATTTATTTCTCAATAGTACCTGCTGCCAATCTTCTAAGTCTTGTTTGTTTTTATTAAAATACTTCTTTAGGTACTCTCCTTGGGGTGTTCGCTGGCCGGGTGGGTGCCTGGGGTCGTGGTAGAGCCCCAGGCCTCGGAAGAAGGTGGAATTACGACCCCTAGAAGTCTGAGCGGAAGCGGAAGTAAATGGACATTTTGAACTCTCACACCGGACTGTGTCTGCCTCAGGTACACTCCCTGGGCTGTGTGGCTGGCTGGCCGGGCACCTGGGGTTGTGGTAGAGCCCCAGGCCTCTGCAGAAGGTGGAACTACAACCCCAGAAGTCCGAGCGGAAGCAGAAGTAAACTGTCATTTTGAACTCTCAGCCGGCCTGACACTGCCTCAGGTATTCCCCCTGGGGTGTGTGGCTGGCTGGGCGGGCAGCCAATCACGCGGCTGGTTATTAATACAAAAATTAGGAAATTCAACACCAAGGGAAGGTAATATCCTCAAGAAAAAAGAAACAGTACACCAGAGGAATTTATCCCTGAACACCACAACACCATGGGGAAACAACGCAGTTCCCCAGCTCGAAGAACAGATGAAGGAATAAACCAGAAGACGCAAAAAGAATGAAGGTGTGCATGATCTCTCTGACAATGAATTTAGAGAAGAAATTGGTAGGATGCTTAAGGAGCTCAACGAAAAAATGGAGCAGATGTCCAATAAAATACAGGAGAACATAAACGAAGCAGTTGAAAGGGCAGTCAATAAATTACGGGAGGAAATGAGAGCAGAAATGAGAACCATGCAAATAGAAATATCATCGCTAATAAACTCAGTAGATGAAATGAAAAACACAATCGGGGCTCTCAACAGTAGGATGACAGCAGCGGAAGAGAGAATCAGTGAGACTGAAGATGAGCTGCAGAAAGCACTCAGAGAACTACATAAGATGGGAAAAGACCGGAAAATGGATCAGCAACGGAACAGAGAACAATGGGATGAAGCCAGGCGGAACAACATAAGAATTATCGGAGTCCCAGAGGGAGAGAAAAGTAACCCCAAGGAAATTAAAACAGTTAAAAACATCCTGGCTGAAAAGTTCCCTGAGTTAAAGGATGAAGGCATCCAGATCCAAGAAGCCCGAGGCGTACCAGCAAGAAGAGACCCCAATAGAAAGACCCCAAGACACATCCTAGTCAAAGTAATGGATGCCATAGACAGAGACATAATCCTTCAGGCAGCAAGATCAAAGAAGGAAATTGTATACAAAGGAGCAACCATTCGACTTTCACAGACTGCTCAGAAGACACCCTCCAAGCCCGAAGGCAGTGGTGGGATATAGTAAAAAAAAACTTAATGAAATGAATGCCTCAGCAGAAATCTTTATCCAGCTAAACTCTCACTCAGATTTGAAGGACAGATATACAACTTCTTGGATAAACAACAGCTTAGGAACTTTGTAAAATTAAAACCAACCTTAAAAAGAAGGACTGAAAAATCTACTATAAGACGAGACATAACTCAAAAGAACAACCAACCTATACAGAAAGATGGCACAAAATCCCATGACAATAATCTCTCTCAATGTCAAAGGTCTAAATGCACCAGTTAAGAGACAGAGAGTGGCAAAATGGATCAAAAAATTGAATCCGACATTCTGCTTCCTTCAAGAAACACACCTGAACAATCGGAGCAAAGAAAGGCTCAAAATAAAAGGCTGGAAAACAATCCTTCACTCAAATAACCCATCCAAAAGGGCTGGCGTAGCCATACTGGTATCCGACAACATAGACTTCAGGCTAAAGAAGGTCAGAAGGGACAATGAAGGTCACCTCTTAATAGTCAAGGGATCCATATATCAGGAAGAAATCACGATATTAAACATACATGCACCTAACGAGGAGCCAGCAAAATACCTAAAACAACTACTAATAGACTTCAAAGAAGACATTGACAGCAACACAATTGTAGTTGGAGACTTCAACACTGCTCTATCAACCCTGGATAGATCAACAAGATTGAAACTTACCAAGGAAATACTGGCCGTAAAAAGAAAAGATGGAAGAAAGAGGGCTGGTAGACATATACAGGGCATTTCATCCCCAAAAGCTGAATACACTTTCTTCTCCAGTGCACATGAAACATACTCCAAAATAGATCACATGCTGAGCCATAAATCATACCTCCATAAAATCAAGAAGATAGAAATTGTGCCAACTAATTTTTCAGACCATGATGCACTGAAAATAGAAGTTAATTGTACACAAAAATGGAGACCAATACCAAGTACCTGGAAATAAACAGCTCACTGCTAAACAACCAGCAAGTCATAAAAGAAATCAAAGAGGAAATCCAAAGATTCCTGGAAACAAATGAGACTGAAGACACGAATTACCAGAACTTGTGGGATACAGCAAAAGCAGTGTTAAGAGGCAAGTTGATAGCTCTTCAAGCATTCATCAGAAAAGAAGAAAAGGCCATCACAAACAGTCTGACCTCACAACTTAAGATCTTAGAGAGTGATCAACAAAAAGGAGCCCAATCCAAGCAGAAAGAAAGAAATAATAAAACTTAGAGCAGAAATCAATGAGATGGAATGTCAAAAAAACAATCCAGAAGATCAACGAAACCAAAAGCTGGTTCTTTGAAAAAATAAACAAGATTGATAAACCACTTGCAAGACTTGTAAGAAAAGGAAAAGAGAGAACCCAAATAAATAGAATCATAAATGAAAATGGGGACATCACAACAGAAACCAAAGAAATTCAAAAGATCATCATAGATTACTATGTGAGCCTGTATGCCATGAAACAAGAGAACCTAGTAGAAATGGACAAATTCCTGAATTCCTATAGCCTCCCAAGTTTGCAACAAGAAGATTTGGAATACCCCAACAAACCTATCTCCATCGAGGAGATGGAATCGGTAATCAAAAGTCTCCCCAAACACAAAAGCCCAGGTCCAGATGGATTCACCAGTGAATTCTACAAAACCTTTAAAGAGGATCTACTCGCAATTCTTTTCAAGCTCTTCCGGCAAATTGATCAAACAGAAACACTCCCAAATAGCTTTTACGGGGCACATATCACCCTGATACCCAAAGCAGGGAGAGACAATACAAAGAAGGAAAACTACAGACCAATCTCCCTGATGAATACAAATGCTAAGGTTTTCAACAAAATACTAGCAAATAGAATCCAAAGAGTCATCAAAAAGATTATACACCATGACCAAGTGGGATTCATCCCGGGAATGCAAGGATGGTTCAACATCCGCAAGTCAATCAACATAATACATCATATCAACAAAAAGAAAAATAAAAACCATATGATCATATCAATAGCTGCAGAGAAGTCATTTGACAAGATTCAACACCCGTTCATGATGAAAGCTCTCCGTAAAATGGGGATTGAAGGAACCTTCCTCAAGATAATGCAGGCCCTCTACTACAATCCCACAGCGAGCATCATTCTCAATGGGGGAAAAACTGAAAGCCTTCCCCTTAAGATCAGGGACAAGACAAAGCTGCCCACTTTCACCACTTCAATTCAATATAGTATTGGAAGTACTTGCCATAGCAATCAGAGAAGAAAAAGACATTAAGTGCATCCGGATAATAAGGTAAGAAGCCAAGTTGTCACTATTTGCAGATGACATGATATTATACCTGGAAAACCCAAAACTCTCTACCAAGAGGCTTCTAGAAATAATACATTCCTATAGTAGAGTGGCAGGGTACAAAATCAATACCCAAACAATGGCCTACCTATATGCAAACAGCGAAAGAGAAGAAAGGGACATTAAAGAAACTATCCCATTCACAATTGTGCCGCAGAAAATTAAATACCTAGGAATCAGTTTGACAAAGATTGTAAAGGATCTCTACAAAGAAAACTACAAAACGTTACTTCAGGAAATAAAAAGAAGCCCTGAAGAAATGGAGACACATTCCTTGCTCATGGATTGGAAGGATTAACATTATCAAAATGGTAATACTCCCTAGAGCTTTATACAGATTCAATGCGGTTCCTATAAAGATACCCATGATGTACTTCAAAGAAATTGAACAAACACTCCTGAAATTCTGTATGGAATAATAAACCCCTAGGGATAGCTAAAGCAATGCTTGGGAAAAAGAAGATGGGAGGTATCACTTTCCCCAACCTCAAGCTCTACTACAGAGCAGTTGCAATTAAGACAGTGTGGTATTGGTATAGAGACAGACCTGTAGACCTATGGAATAGAACTGAATATCCTGAAACACACTCTCAAATATACAACCACTTAATCTTCGATAAAGGAACAGAAAATATTAAGTGAAGCAAAGAAAGCCTCTTCAACAAATGGTGCTGGGAAAACTGGGCAGCTACGTGTAAAAAAATGAGCTTAGACCTCCTTTTAATGCCATGCACAAAAGTCAGATCAAAATGGATTATAGATCTCAACATCAGACATGAATCTATAAGGTACATCGAAGAAAACATAGGAGAAACGCTCTACGACATTGAAACTAAAAGTATCTTTAAAGATGACACACCACTGACCAAGCAAATGGAAGCAAAGATAAACAAATGGGATTATATAAAATTGAAAAGCTTCTGCACTTCAAAAGAAACGGTGACCAAGATACAAAGACATTCCACAGAATGGGAAAGGATATTCACCCAATACCCATCTGACAAGGGGTTAATATCCAAGGGGTTAATATCCAGGATATATCATGCACTGGTAGCCCTTCACAAGAAAAAACAGCCAACCCCATCAAAAAATGGGGAGAAGAAATGAACAGAAGCTTCCAATAAGAAGAAATTCGAGTGGCCAAAAAGCATATGAAAAAGTGCTCTTCATCTTTAATCATCAGGGAGATGCAAATCAAAACAACAATGAGGTACCATCTCACACCACAGAGACTGGCACACATCCAAAACAGCAAGAACAACCGGTGCTGGCGTGGATGTGGGGAAAAAGGGACTCTCATCTACTATTGGTGGGAGTGCCGAATGATCCAGCCCTTTTGGAAAACAATTTGGGCATTCCTCCAAAAATTAGACATTGAGCTCCCATTTGATCCAGCAATAGCACTCCTGGGAATATACCTGAGAGACCGAAAAACACATAGCAGAAACACTATCTGTACTTCTTTATTCATCTCTGCGCTATTCACTATAGCTAGAATCTGGAAACTACCTAAATGCCCGAGAACAGCGGACTGGCAAAAGAAACTGTGGTTCATCTACACTATGGAATACTATGCAACTGTCAGAAAAGATGAAATTATGAAATTTATCTGCAAATGGATGGACATGGAGACTATCAGGCTGAGTGATATTAGTCAGAAGGAAAAGGACAGATATAGAATGACTGCATTCATTAATAGGATATAAATAGATACCAGTGTTTTACTAAATGTGTGAAATGGTAATGGCAGATTAAAACTCACCATTGAATATACACAAAGAGACTTAAGTTTTAAACTCTAAATATCTGTAGGGCTAGCCACAATGTGTAAAACAAGAGGGAGAGAGATGCAGAGACAGAGAGAGAGACAGAGAGAGAAAGAGAGGAAACAGGGCTACCTGCTGTTGAGGCAGCCTGGGGGTGTGTTTGAGAGGGTGGGGTACATTGGTGGTGGAAATGGGGCACTGGTGGAGGGATGGGTGCTGGAATACTGTATTACCAAAAACCAATTGTGAACACCTTTGTAATTGTATGTCTCACGGTGGTATAATAAAAAAATTTTAAGAAATAAATAAATAAAATACTTCTTTAGCATTTTGCATAATAGTCTATTCACAGTGCAGTCTCAGCAGACAGCAAGTTCTTTGAGAATAAAGATTTCTTCTTACTCATCTTTGTTTCCCCAGTGGATACCTGAGAATGACACAATTAGTCAATAATGTTTGCTGTAAAAATTATTTTTGAATTATTTTTAAGAATGCTGTTTATTGGGAGTAAAAGAAAATATTAGCACATCATTTATTTTGCAAGGACTAAGATACATAAGAAACTCATAACGCTATACCATGGCAACAACATAATGTTGTAGTTTAGGAAACACACTTAGAGTCATGCTAAAGTTTATGCCTCTGATATACACAATTACTGCATCTCAGTACCATTAAAGCATTCACAACTCTTTACCACTGTCCCTTTAATATTTCTAGGTCAGCTTCCACCCGTCATCATTCCTCTTCACCCCACTAATTAATGAAATGTGATGTACTACCATTTGTTTATTTTGTTAACGTTGTTAAATTAATTGTTAACTTTGCCAAAGTAGTCAAAGTATTCAAGATAGTTTGAGGAGTATCAAAAGTAATCTTTGAAAATTGTGTTGAACACTCAAGTGAACCCATCTGAATCTGGACTTTTGTTCTTAATTTTCTGTTTAGTTTTGTTTTGGGGCCACACACAGAGGTGCTCAGGGCTTACTCATTGCTCTGTACTCAGGTAACACTACTGGCAGGTATGTGACAACAATATTTCGTTCACAGAATAGAATCTGGGACAGCAGCATGCACAGAAAGTAGCTGATCCACCACTATACCTCTGTCACTTGGGGAGATATTGTAATTACTGTTCAAATTTTTCTTACCTGTGATTGGTACTCCTAATTCAATCTTGGGAGGTTTATGGATTCTAAGAATTCATCAGTTTCCTCTTGGTTCTTCCACTTAGTTACATAGAATTGTTATAGTAATCTTATACCTTGTGTATGATTCTGGTGTCAGATACAATTTATCTCCTTTATCTATGATTCAATTTTTTTTTCTTTTTTGGGTCACACCTGGCAATCTCAGGGGTTTCTCCTGGCTCTGCACTCAGGTATCACTCCTGGTGGTGCTCAGGGGACCATATGGGATGCCAGGGATCAAACCTGGGCTGGCATGGGCCGGCCACGAGCAAGTCAAATGCCCTACCCACTGGACTATTGCTCCGGCCCCTGATTCAATTTATTTTTTGATCTCTCTGTTGCTCCTGGTGAGCCTAGCTGAGATTTTATCTAGCTTAAGTGATACAAGTGATATGTTTATCTTACTTATTCTTTAAAAAGACTAAACCCAATCAAACCACATAAAAATATCTCCTTGTTTCATTGACCCCTTAATTTTTTTCGTGCTTTCTATATCTTTGACTTATGCATTTTTTATTATTTTTCCTACTTTCTTGATATTCACTTTTAGGTCTTTTCTTAGTTTCTCAAGCTGTAAAGTTAGGTTATTTTAACATTTTTTTCTATATATCCTATTGCAAACATTTATTTCTATAAATTTTCCCCTTAGTTCTGTCTTTTGTTCTATGGATTGCGATAGTTTCTGCTTTCATTCTCATTCATTTCAAGGAATCTTTTTATGTCTTCTTTGAATTACTCTTTAAGTCCATGATTATTTACAAGCATGTTATTCAGTTTCCCAATGACAAAAAAATTATTGGAAGAAAAGTTGAATAGGTACTTCAAGTAAAAAATACAGATGAGAATGCTTTCAGCACACAAGAATGTTTATTGTCTTTTATTAAGGAAAGTTAAGTAAAAATGTGACTGAAATGTGTCTGACCCAGGTGAGACAACAATACCCCATTTGGATCTGCAGGCCTTTCCAGGAGTGGTTTCCAAGTGCAGAGCCAGGAGTAAGCACAGAATATGATCCTAAAGTTGAGTATGGTCCTAAAGCAAAATAACTTTGAGAATAGCATATATCAAAAATGCCAGAAACAGCAGTTGCTGGAGAGGGTGTGTAGTTAAAGAAACCTTCATATGTTGTTAGTGGGAATGTAACTATTTTAGCCCTTATGGAAATGCTATATCAATTAGTACGAATATCAAAAATAGATGTCATGTGATTCAGCAATTATACTCCTAAGACCTCTTCCAAGAGCACAGAAACACTAATTTGAAGGCTATATATATGCACTTGTTTTCATTTCAGTGCTATGTGCAATAGCTTTTATGCGGAAACAGCCCTAATGCCCAACAAAACGAGTGGCTAAAGACATGGTTTATATCCACGCGAGTACGTACAAAATGCATATTAAAATGCCATAATATAAGATAAAATATTGCCTTTTTATTGTTTCAATTGGTATTTTTAAACACTGTTATTTATAAAGTTGTTCATAATTCATTCATTTCAGACATTCAATGTTCCAACAACAATCTCATATCCAGAGGCTCAACCAATGCCCCAGTTTCCCTCTCACCGACAAGCCTGCCCCCCTAGCAGGAACAAACACTTTTACTTCATACTGTTTGTTACAACAAAATGGCAAATAAAATTATTAGAAAATAGATCAGCAAAAGTCAATTTGTGGTAATCATTGTATCTCCAATGGTGTTTGCTAAAGACATTGCCTGAGGATTTACTGAGCTGATGGCTGCTGGTTGCTTCTTCTGTGTTACTGATTTTGCTCATTGAACTTGGTAGACTTTTACACAACTTTTCATCAAAATTGCTGAGCTCCTAATGTGATGCATGTACTCTGAAATTTTTGAGATGTTCAGGAGCTCCAGAAGCCATGAGATGGGCCATTTACATGTCAGAAAATATCAGATGTGGTGGCTGCTGGGCCTAATTGGCAGGGAGGGAATTTGCCCCCCATCTCATTCCCAGGATGCTGCAAGGCTGTCAGTCCTTAGACTGACTACCTGGGACAGGGACAATTTGACAGCATAGCGGCTTCAAGAGGTTCAGTTGTGGAGTTGGGCCATTTATCTTTGCTGATCTCCACATTAGGTACACTGAAGATGTCTTCTTTCTTTTAGTCTCTTCTGAGAAGTCTAAGAGAACAAGTCTGTCTCAATGCTCTTTGCTGAAATTGCTAATGTGCAGGCAATTTCTAGTTCTGAACCTCAAACCACAGTAATTTTACGAATTAACTTATTCTCATCATTTTGTTTTTTGAATTTATGTCCGAGACACCTTCAATGATAATATTTTGTAATATAAGCTAGCAAGTTAACCTACTACCTCACTGGACAATGATAAGATATACAGGCAAAGTTCTTGAGATGTGGCAATCTATTTCTTAATTAGTTCAACAATTACAGAGTTAGAATCTCTCCAGCTTTGAAAGTAAGTATATTCTTCTCTGAATATCTGCCTATTAGACTCCATATTTTCAGTTTGCTTTAAAAAAGCAAATGAGAGTAAGGGAGGTACAAAAGGATGAGAACCCAAATTCAACAAATGAATTGCTTTGTTAAAAGTATTATCCTGATACAGCACAGGATTTGTTTCTATAACATTCAGCGGATCTTTCTGGAAACTATCTTTAGAAATATAAGTATCCCAAACAGCATGATATTGCTTGCATATGGTATTTACAATAGTTGGATGAGGAAATGCAATGTGTTTAAAGGGGGATGCCTGATCAACCTTGCCCCCAGAGTTAGAGGAGAAGGAAAGAAAGAGTGGAGGGCATAAGGGGAAGAAGAAGCAGATGAGAAGGAGTGGGGCCAGTCAGGAGCTTGAAGTATAAAGCTGGTGGTAAGGAATGATAGAGCTAAACATCCAAATCACAGACTTAACAATACTGAAATCAAGAGACCCAAATTTAACAACAGAACTTAGAAAAGTGCTGTCAAGAGGGCAGGCTGGAAAGGGGTTACAGAGATATTGGAAACTTATGAACAACCTTTTAAATCATGGTGTAGTAGAATCAAAATAAAATATTTTTAAAACACGGGTATCCATGGAATATCTGAAATGCTGTAAAAACTTAACTTTGTTTTGTTCTTGCACCATTAGATCCCTGAATATGTACTTGACAGGTATCCATTTTGTGTATTCACATTTGGATTCCCTCTGCACACCAGCCTGGTTTTGAAATCCCCATTCTGGGATTATTTTTCTATGAAATCTTGCCTTTTTAAACAACATGGAAGAAACAAGCCAAGAGGAGAAAGACAGATACATGATGATACTGTTATGAATCTAAGAAAGAGAAAAAAGTAAGAATAATTATGTCCACTGTAAGTAAACTCATAAACTCTGACAACAGAACTGAGGTTATCATAGTGGTGGGAGAAGTTGTAAGAAATTGAAATGCTTCAGGGAATATTCTGGTTGTACTGGTACTTTGATAGTGGGTGCTAGTGGGTGCTATGAGAGCATTTTACTGTACTAGATAGAGCATGTGGTGATGTAGGAAATTATTTGTGTGTGTGTGTGTGTGTGTGTGTGTGTGAAAGCTGTAGGTACCATTTACTAATTTTTCTTGGCCCTCTAAACTTTGACTTTAGCTTTTTCTGTCTTCTTTTCAGAAGAAGCAATGAAGGAAAACCAGAAAAAAAGAAAATGAGACAAAGGGTTATGGCCAACAGAAACGCCCTGAGAAATTAAAATGAGAGGACTGCAAAGGAAGATAATAATAACAACAACAAAAAAGCAGCAATCAGCAGTTTAGTTAAGTGGTGATGGGCTTAATCACTAAATAACAGATGTTCATACATGTTTATGAGGTGATCCCAGAAGCCGAAGGCAGGCTCTTTCTGCCAATCAAGTCACAATCCTGGTGTCAAGGCAGCGGTGGTGTCGAAAGAGTGAACGCTTGAAGGCAGGCAGCGCAGACAAGGAACCTTGTGTTGGTGAATTACTATTAGTTAACTGTCCTTTCTCAGTCCCAATGTCTTTTAAGTAAATTAGGGATGATTATGCTTATGGGAGACTGAGAATCAAAGAAGATAACGCTTAACATATGGCAAGCATTTGCTAACTATAGTCAGTTTTAAATCCTTCAGAAATGTGTATTCTCAATGCAGTACCCTTCTCATTAATTGTCCTCTTACTAAGACTGTATATAATAAGCTTAGCAGAGTTTATCATTGTCTGTTGTTGTGTCCACTTTGCTGTGACAAAGGACCGATGTTAAATATCTGAGAAATATATTTCACTTTAAGCTTTTCAAATAGGTAAAAGAATATATTATAAATCGATTTACCTAATATTTGATCATATAGATTTCATCATTGTTATGCTTGACTTTAGCACTTCATGTTGCTATTTTACAAGGCTATCTTGAAAAATATGAAAGAATATTTTCTAAAATTTGTCACTTTGAACAGAAAAAATATTGTTTTAAATAGTACTTTGTAGGCTTAATTTAATTGCAGTTTGTTTATGATAATATTATGAATGCCACTTAAAATATCCCTCAATTTATACAGCAAAGTCTTGCTCAACTTATACAGCTTGTTAAAAATGCATTCATATTTTCAAATTAAGACTGCTGAAAATAATTGTGTATTTTAAAAAGCAATAGGTGAGAAACTGGTTATATTCACATGATATTTTACACATCTAAATTTTTTAAATATATACTCTTAAGTTAAAATTAAATTTATAAATGTGAACACAGGGTGTTTATTTTTTTTATAAAGCCAAAAGCCAATTTTCTGGGTAAAACTTGACTTTCTTCTCCAGGCAGTGAACAGTTTTTTACACACACACACACACACACACACACACACACACACACACACACACACACACACTGCAATCTGGTGACGTCAGTTGAAAAGACTTGTTTTCCAGGAGCTGATGCATGAACATGTGACTGAAGGAAATCCAATTAAACTCTGAATTCTATAATATGAAACATTAAAACAATGTCAATGTGATAGAAAATAGCTCCTGGAACCAACTAATTTGCCATTGAAGATGTTTAGCAACTCAACTAAAACATGTAACATTCCATTCTATCTATATTTCTACAGAATATGGATAATATTTTAGCTATATCCTGCCTGCCCTGGTTCTAGGATCACTGCTTTGATCCCTGGTCTCACAAGACAATGCTATTCTGTAGACTGACAGCTGATGGGGCTCAGCTGGACAGCTCAGCTCTGTGGCAATGGTTTCAGCTCAGCTGGGTCATGGGGCTAAATAAATATTCACCAACTATTACTCTATTGCTCTAGAGTTTCAAATCATCTCATGTGTTAATTTATAAATCTGTAAAAAGATTAAATACAGCATTCTACTAATATGCAATTATGTCTTCTGATGCTGTACTTTAGTGACCAATACTTTTAATTTTTTGGGCAGCAATTTTTAAAAAATTTTTTATTATACCGCCGTGAGACATACAATTACAAAGGTGTTCACAATTGGTTCTTGGTAATACAGTATTCCAGCACCCATCCCTCCACCAGTGCCCCATTTCTACCACCAATGTACCCCACCCCCTCCCGCCCATCCCCAGGCTGCCTCAATAGCAGGTAGCCCCATTTCCTCTCTTTCTCTCTCTGTCTCTGTCTGTCTCTGCATCTCTCTCCCTCTTATTTTACAAATTGTGGCTAGCCCTGCAGATATTTAGAGTTTATCACTTAAGTCTCTTTGTGTATATTCAATGATTAGTTTTAATCTTTTGGCAGCAATTTTGGAAAGAAAGGAAGAACATCTTTTCTTCATTATATCTTTACTTCACGTTTAGAAAGCCTTATTCTTCTTTATTTTATGTTTCTCTTTTTAAAATGTCCCCTCCAGCTATAATAGACAGAGGTACAATTATCTCCTCAATGTTTCACTGGAATTTTTCTTTTTAAGTCTCCTTTGTCCATTTACAATACGAGGATCTTGATTAAGCATTTGTTGATTTAATAAATGAATGTAGGTTAAAGGAAGAAAGACAATTGCTATGATATAAGAACAGAAAAGTGGTTGCTATTAATAGTAATAAAATGGTTATGATTCTCACAAAAGAAAAGTATATTTAGCTGAATTTAGAAAATTGAGGCAAAGCAAAATATAAGCTCCATGTCTTTTCTACTCTCTTGGGATTCATAGGACCTGTCTCTGTGTGTTATAATAATCACTCAGTGCTGTATACTTGACAATCAACAATCAAATTTTTTCCCCTTGTACTCTTTATAAAGTTGATTCAATCAATACTATTCATAATAGGAATAAAAAGTAGAAACTATCTCTACTTTTGGTGTCAAGTCTAGTAGAAAGAAAACAAATTCTTTAGAACTTTAAGCTTAAAAGGACCCATGTCTATTTTTAAACATAAATTAATTATTTTGCAAATAAAATTTTAAGAATGGAGAAATTAAACTAAATCATACTTTTAATAACATCTCTCAACCACTAATTTGTTTCATATTAAGTCATTTGTGTAAACATTTTATTTAATGTTTTCAATAATTTTAGGAAATAAGAATCCTACTTTATGTATCAGATCTTTGAAATTCAGCAAGGTTAAGCAACTTATCTGAAACCAGACCAGAATGGAATCCAATACTGTGGACTCCCAGCCTACTTACTATTCATGCCCTAGTACTGGAAATTAGTGCAAAGCCCAGTGAAAGAGACCAAAAGAGACTCAGAATTAGGCAAAGAAGTTTAAGTGCTTTAAGTGCATATTCCCATTGAAGTTGCTTTAATAATTTTACTATTTAATACATTATTAATTAATAAAATTTTGTTATTAATAATTTTAATTTCTATTTATTTATCTAAATTAAACTTAAATTATTCTATTTAATTTCTATTTTACTATTTTTCACAAGCAATCTCTTTTATTTTGATTGCTCCAGTTTACACTCAATATCATTTTTCTTTTTAACTTCCTTGCAGCAGGTGACTTTATTTTTTTATTATAACACCGTGAGATAGACCTTTAAAAAGGTGTTCATGATTGAATTTTAGTCATACAATGTTGAAGCACCCATCCCTCCACCAGTGCACGTTTTCCCACCACCAATGTCTCCAGATTCCCTCTGCTTCCCCAAGCCTGCCTCTACAGCAAGCACTTCTCTCTCTGTCTCTCTCTCTCTGTCTCTCTCTCTGTCTCTCTGTCTCTCTCTCTCTCTCCCTTCCTCCCACTTTCTTTTCAACACTGTGGCTTGCAATGCATACATTTAGGTGTTATTATGTATATCCCTTTGCCTACTGTTAATGCTCAGTTCTAGTCTGGCATTATTATATCCAACAATTATTAGCCCTTCTATATCTTACTGGTCCCTTCTATATCTTATCTAACCTCTGATCCCCACACATATGTGGTAGATTCCAATCACTGACAAGTCCTCCTGGTCCTTGCCTGACCTTGGATATTAAATAGATATAGATATAGATATAGATATAGACATAGATAGAGATAGAGATAGAGATAGAGATAGAGATAGAGATAGAGATAGAGATAGAGATAGAGATAGAGATAGAGATAAAGATAGAGATAGATATAGATATCACTTGATCACTTGATCACTTGAATCCCGTTATTCATCGATTTGCTCGAGCGGGCGCCAGTAACATTTCCATTGGACCCTATCACGTGCCAATGTAGCCCAATGGCATCTGTTTGATTCAGGAATATGAAGAGCCTCAAACTGTTCCTTCAGGGTCTTAACAAGGAAGTCTGACCATCTTGTAGGTGGGTGGCCACGTGATCTTTTGACATCCCGTGGGATCCAGTCAGTAACAGCTCTAGTCCAGCGGTTGTCTCCAAATCGCATTACATGTCCAGCCCATCTGATTTTCGATGTCTTGGCAAACGAGACAGCGTCCCTGATTCTGGAATAGCGACGGAGGTCAGAACTCCGGATTCCTTCTCTCACTTGAGTGAGACATGATATTCCAAGCATAGCTCTTTCGATGCCTCTCTGGGAGACCCGAATAGCATTCTCATCCTGCTTTCGTAGGGCCCAGGTCTCTGAGGCGTATGTTAATGTAGGGAGAACGGTGGAGTCGAAGAGATGTGCCCGGAGCCGGAGGCTCTTTGTCCTTTTAGCTATTTCTTCGATGCCTTTGAAGGCATTCCATGCCGCTCTCTTCCTCCTGCACAGCTCAGGTTTTAGGTCGTTCATCATGTTGACTTCTCGACCTAGGTACACATAACTGCTGCATTCAGAGATGTTTGTTCCATTGAGAGTGAATGGGGCCTCTGGAACTAGTTCATTTCTCATGAACATAGTTTTCTTCAGATTCAGCTGTAGACCTACCTTTCCACATTCTCGGTCAAAGTCAGCCAGCATTTGTGCCGCTTGGCTAATGTTTGGTGTTATTAGAACGATGTCATCAGCGAAGCGGAGGTGGTGTAGTTGCCGACCATCTATCTTCACTCCCATTCCTTCCCATTCTAATTGTCTCATGATGTTCTCGAGGGTGGCACTGAAAAGTTTTGGTGAGATGGTATCATGGCAGAGCCTGGCAAGCTGTCCAATGCGTGTTCGATATGCCAAATCCAGTAACAAAAATGTTTATTTTCCTGACCCCAAAAAGAGCCCTTTAATACGGCAGCAGTAAGAAAGATATAGATATAGATATAGATATAGATATAGATATAGATATAGATATAGATATAGATATAGATATAGATATAGATATAGATATAGATATAGATACACAAACATATGATCACATCCTGCAAATGAATGTAGTCATTCTATATCTGTCATTTCCTTCTATTTTCACTCAGCAAATACACTCCATGTCCATTCATTTAAAGGCAAATTTCATAACATTAGCAGGCAAATTTAATAAAACATATGTAATAACTTTACTGTAGCCTTTAATATCTCTTTTAATATTTTTCACAAAATTACCATAGTTGTAAGTATTTAAAATTTAAATAATATTTTTTAATTTAAAATGTAAACATAGGGCCAGAGCGATAGTCCAGCAGGACGGGCATTTGCCTTGCACGCGGCGGCCCATGCTGGCTCGGGTTGGATCCTCGGCATCCCATATGGTCCCCCGAGCACAGCCAGGAGGAATTCCTGAGTGCAGAGTCAGGAGTAGCCCCTGAGCATTGCCGGGTGTGACCCAAAAAAGCAAAAAAATAAAATAAAATAAAACATAAACATAGAATGTAAACATAAAATGTAAACATATATGTAAAATGCTTTTCCATTTTTTGGAACAGCAGAAACTCACAAAACATACCTGATGGAAAATGATATTTTAAGCTAGACTATTAAGCTGCATTCAAACCAAAAACAGGGGGATATGCCTGATGTTGCATAAACCAGATTTGGAGTTGTATGTGATAGAGAATACTATAATGAATAACTCCATAATAATTAAAACTAATAATCATGACTAATAACTCCAAAATGGCTAAAAAATCAAGTACTTTTTCTTACTAGTGCTGAGAATACAGAAGGGAAGAAGGCACGGGTGCCCTTATGAGAAAAAAAGGGACTAACAGGGCTCCTGCACACAAACAAAATCAGAAGGAAGAGTGTCAATCATGGTCATTTCAACCACTGATTCTAGTTAGTGAATAAACTTTCTTCAATGAGTTCTGCAGGAAATCTCTCTTACCTTCCATGTTAAAGGCAGGACTAGTCATTCCTTAATTACTGAACATAATTATTGAGTTTGTTATGACTGAACCCATAATTGATAGGTTAAGTTTTTGGCAGGAAACTAACCTCCCTGACAATAATATCTCTCAATGTCAATGGTCTAAATTTATCACTTAAGAGATACTGAGTTGCAAAATGGATTAAAAACTGAATCTCATATTCTGCTGCCTTCAACAAATGCAGTTAAACAGTCAGGGCAAACACAAACTCAAAGTCAAAAGCTGACGAACAAATCTTTACACAAACAGCTCCTCCAAAAAGGCCAGGATGGCATACTAATGTCCGACAATATATATTTCAGACTGAAAAGGACAGAAGGGACAGTGAAGGCCATTTCTTAATAATCAAGAGATATGTATATCAGGAAGAAATTACACTTAAAAAAAAATATATATATATATGTATGTATGAACCCAGTGAGGGGTCAGCACAGTACTTTAAACAACTGCTGGGAGACTTTAAGGAGGACATAATGGGCAAACTATAAAAGCCTTCTTTCTAAGATCAGGGACAAGGTTGCCACTCTTGCCACTGCTATTCAATGTAATATTTGTACTTACCATAGCAATTAGGGAAGAAAATATATTAAGAACGATCATAATCACGATCTTCCCATTCATCATCTATTTGCTAGAGCGGTCATCAGTAATATCTCCGTATGTCCTGTCTCATGCTAGTAGAACCCAAAGAGATCCGCTTGCTCCAGGAACATAAAGAGCCTCAAACCATTATATTAGGTCATGGGAATGACTTAATGTAAAGGTTACTGGTATTTGGCATATCAAATACAACACAAGCAGCTTGCCAGGCTTGCCGTGCGGGTGGCATACTCTTGTATTCACCTCTAAATAAAGCATTTATTGATGAACCGTGTGGCTGCTAGCGGCCGTGTGAGCGGGCTGTGATAGTCGGGTCTGCTGGGTGGAGTTGACACTAGAGGGAAGTCTGGATGTGGAAAATGGCGGCCCCCCATGGGGAGGGAATTGGGGACATGGGTGGTGGTTGAGGGGCACTGGTGGAGGGCGGGGTGCTGGAACACTGTGTGACCGAAACCCCCAAGCGTGAACAACGTTGTAATTGTATATCTCACGGTGGTATAATAAAATGTTAAAAAAAAACATTTTTGAAAGAAAAATAGGAATTTTTCTTATACCATAAACAGGGAGCTTAAAAAGAGTGAAAAAGCTTGTAGCTACTGCCTTGATTAAGAAGTAAAGGATTGGAAAATTTATTTCAAAATTATGGTGAATGTGAAATATTTGGCCCCTAACCGTGGTTACACAATGGACTTTTCTTAAGCACTGTACAGAGAGCTCCAGTCTGTGTGACCTTCAAGCAGTCTGCTTAGAACTGGTTCACTATGGGGAAAATCTCTGATAATCTTAAATTTACTTTCTACCAAGGTCTTTCTCGGTTCCAAACACATGTTGAATACAGAGCCCTGTCTCAAGGAATATCTTCCTATTTGAGGAGACCATTTTATTTTGACTGGAACATAGATACCTGACTCAGGCAAAATATCATTTCTCTCAAAATACTTTATAAATGAATTTGAATTCGATCTTAAGTCGTAACTATCCTCTAGAGGACTGAAAATTTTAGTCTATCATTTTAGGAGTTCTGTTCTGTTCAGGTTCTCAGCCAGCATGTGCTTATTACCTACAAAGGCTTAGTATTAACCTTGCTAAATCTTTTGGCACACATTCTTTGAAATGATTATCTGATTAACATGATAAATGGTTCAGGCCTTTGGCTTGGCACAAACAATTCAAATCCCTATTGTTGCTTGGTTACTTTTATTTCATTTTTAGAACCATGCCAGACACTCAGTGTGCTATTAATAAATATGTATTGATTATTATTTCAACTACTATCACTATTAAGGGATTTGGGGCAGTCGTAATGCTTTGGAATTAATTGAACAAAAATAAAAATATAACCAAGGTCATTTTAGAAGAATAGAATGTGTGCTGCACTGTCAGATCTCTTGGTTTTACAAAACAAAAAGTCATAATCATTTTTTAAGCATTACAATGTTTAAAAAACATTTTATAGTTGACAACTTCATCTTTATTGCAAAAGCATTCCTACTGTGTTTTTTTATTCACACGCCTTCCCTTTGAGATACAAATTTTTGAGCTCAACATTTTCAATTGTTCTTGCTCTATTCTGAACTTTCCAACAAAACACACACACATGCACACATACACTCACACCCACACATGCACGCACACACACAGCAAGCAGCAGAAGTAGCTTCAAAGGTCTTTGAATTCATTATCCTCCTCTGAAATATCTCATCAGTTTTTATAGTTATTATTACCTTGTACAGTTGCAGAATCTGTCAGTTACTACTCCAACACAAATAATCCTCAAAACTGAACAATAGACAATTATAAGCATTGGTTTTCCCTCCTGTGGGTAGTGGGCGTGCAGGGGTCACTAAACTTTCGGCTGCAATCACTGAAGCAGTTCATTTCTGTGTCTCTCATTCTGGTTCTGAGACCATAAGTGGATGAGTATAACTGTCACATATAAAAGCCCAAAACACAGACCCCTCTTTGTAATTTAAGGTTTCTACTTGTGTCCCACTGCAAAACAGCACTTTCCAAAGTAAGCCATATGATGAAGCCAAAGTGGAAGAACTGGTAATGCACTGATATTTGTGGGCAGAATTGAAAGGTTACATGGTAGAGGGTTGAATCAGGAAGGAGTGAAAGATGTGAACCGATACCTTAATCTACGACGTGTAAGGCAATGAATGACTTTGCATGTTGCCAGCCTACATTTGCTTCCCTCTAGGGTATTGCCTACTACTTAGAATTGCAGGTACAGATAAAAATTGATTCAGAATATAATTGCTGGTGCACAAAGTGCATCCTAGATTTGACTCGCATGCTCATGAGAAGGATTTCTGGTTTTTTATATCTATATTAATGATAAATTAAAGGAGAGGTAAACATTCCTCTCATTTTTAAGAAAATAGAGAAAATATAACATACCTTACAGATAAAGCTTTCCTTTGTTCCTTTTGTTTATTAATGGATGCAGTGAACAAATAAGAATCATATCAAAATTCATTATCATTTTGCAGAATGACACATTACAGCTTCATGTTTGATTACCTCAAGACCACCTAGTAGTAAATTATAAATAAACATAAAAAATATTGAACACATTTAGCATCTATTATAATGGCTATATTTTAAGGCTTTAAACATGTCAACATTGGTAAAAGTGCAAAATGAACATCATTCTTGTATACTGCTGATGGGAATATGAAGTGGTCCCACTGCTTTGAAAAACTGAAGACTTTATTTTGCTTTTATAGAGATAATTCTGATTTCCAAGATGGGATACAATGATACAATACTAAGGGCACCAGCAACAAACTAATATCCTTCCACCATTCTATTCAACACTTTCAGTCTACTTTCCTCTCTTGTTAACCTCGTTCTGTGGTCAGTTTAAGGGTTTCATTTAACACTGATCCTTTCCTTGTCTCTTAGTGAGCCCCGTATCAGTGAGATCTTCTGATACCTTGATTTCTTTGTGATTTATTTCTCCTAGCATAGCTCCTTCACTACCACCCATGTTAAGGCAAAAGAGTCAATTTTTTTTCTGTAGCTGAGTAGTGTTCCATTGTATATACATGCCACTCCTCCTTTATACACTTGTCTATATGTGAGCACTTGGATTATTTTCAGATCTTGGGTAATGTAAGAGCTTTTCAATAAAAATAATTGTGCATGTATCTTCTTAGTGTTTTTTACTTTATTTAAACACCGTGATTTACAAAGCACAAAGCTCTTCACAATACAGTTTTTAGAAAGATTCATCTTTCAACACCAATCCTTCCACCAGTGTGCTCCAACCACCACCAAAGACCCTCATTTCCCACCCACCCCAAACCCATGCCTGCTCCCTTAGCCGGCATTAACCATATTGACTATTACGGCTCATAAAAGGGAATGGTATTGATAAAGTCATGGGTTGTTATGTGGGTGTCTTGCAGATACTGTTCTTGCATTCACTTTCTGAGTTTCTGAAATGTAGTGCTTTTCTACTAGGCAACCCCAGAACTGCCGCTAGTGCACCTACAGACAACACTTATTTATTGACAAAAGGGCCAAGTGCTATGGGCAGAGCGGGCAGCAGCTTCGCCATGCGCCTGTGTCCCTGGATCATGGCCGACAGTCTTAATTAGTGTTTTGTGTCGGTGGTATCTATACAGAGGAATGGAATTGCTAGAATATACAACAGCTCTAATTTTTTTTTTATTTTTGTCTATTTTATTTGTAACTGAACTTTCTGAATCTTCTGTCTCCTTCCTAAGTTTGTAGCAGTTCTTGACTATTATATTTTCATGTTAGTTTTCTGCCTCTTTCTTCTCTTTCTAGAAATTTGTGATATGAGTGCTGCTCTTCATCATGTGATTCCATAAGTCTTTACTGTTATATTTATTTCATTCCCTTTTTTGTTTTCAATCTCACTAATGCAGTCTTTGGCTTCTGTTATTCTGCTATTGAATAGATATTATAAACTTTTTAGTTCAACTACTTTATTTTTTCAGCTCAGTGATTTCAAAAGTATTTTCTCATACTACCCTTATTGAAGTTTTCTCTCATTTATTTTCTCATTTTTATGAGCATCATAGGATTGTTTTGCAGACTCCTTCAAGAATCTTGAATGCTCTAAGAAAGTGTATCTACACTTAGAAAGCTTTTACCATTCCTAGGAATCTTTTGCTATCTTTTATCTAGCATGCAACAATGGTTTTGTTCCTTCATGGTCTTTCTTTGAGGATGCCATATTTATTGTGTCATATTTTATTTGCTCAATTTCTTCCAAATTACAACTTGCTGTGCAGTCATGTCTCTTCCTATCTCATTTCTCATGAGTTTAAAGCTGTCATTGCTGCTCTTTCAGAGACAAACTGTGTTCACCCTTCTCTGTCATGAGTAGTTGTAAAGCAAGTGTTTTTGTTATTGTGTCGTTACTTGCCATCAGTTAGAGCAAAAGCCGGTGACTCTCAAGAACAGTTTTCTTGTGGCCATGGTTTCTAATTCTTAATTGACTCTGGGATGTTTATCATATGATCATTTTTTTAAAAATGTAAAATATAGATATTTAAATACCAAACATATGGTAATGGCTTCTACACATTTATATTCTAGTAAGTACTATTATATGTGCATAACATAATTATATGCTTGAGGAAACAAATGTAATATGTCTTTTGGGATATAAATATACTAATCAGTGAGTCATGACTGAGATACATCATTTCTCTGTGCCAAAAAAACTTAATTAGATGTGATATTAAATTAAAGAGGGTTAATGTTGTTTCCATGTGCTAAGTCTTTGTTTATCTGCATTTAGTGCTACCTCCGTGTTTCATGCCAAGAGTCATGTTCTAAGAATATAGAGCATCAGACCTGCCCTCAGGGTTTTTGGCTTTTCTATTTTCAATATCTTCCTTACATCTGTTTTGTTCCACTTCAATAAATTTTTTCTTGTTGATTGGAAGGTTTTATTTTATAGTGAATAACAAATAAAAACAAACAAAACCAATCAACTATTAAAAAAAAAAACCCTCACTGTGACATTACTTACCTCAACCTCTTTCCATCTCTTCAGATAACGGGGGAAAAAATCACAAATAATTATTTCCCGTTTCCTGAATTTACATCTTTCAACATTCCAGAGGTTTGTTTGGTGAATTTAACAGTTACTTACTGAATGAAGCTGCTCATTCAGGTCCCTGGCCAACCCCTCACTTGCAAAGTTCAGGGCCCTCTTCCAGGATCTCTCTCTCTTTCTCTCTCTCTCTCTCTTTTCTCTCTCTCTCTCTCTCTCTGTCCCTCTCTGTCTCTCTGTCTCTGTCTCTGTCTCTCTCTCTCTCACACACACACATACATTCTGAAGTACATGGCACTGTTAACCTTTCATTCTACCTTGCCATGTTTTGGAGTTAAATCACAAGTTCCATCTTCCTAGTGAATTCAATACCATCACAGATGATTCAAATTGTTCCAACCTGTTTTTCTTTTAGACATTATACTTATATTTGCAATGTTTTGCTGAACAAAGGTGTTACACTTATCCCTAAATTAAATATGTTCAATGCAAATGGGCAATAGAACTAGAGCACATGTCACAGCCTTGGGTTCAGATAAACCTACCTAACTATGATACTTTATACATGTGTCCACCTGTTGGGGAGCGCCGCTGGGGTCCCCAACAGTGCCGGAAGCGAAGTTCCCTTCTACCTCCAAAGCCGGCGTGGAATGGATGAAGACTCAGAAATCCGATGCAGTTTTAAAAGGGTTTTACTATCACAGGTTCCAATATACAATCCAAGAGCAGGGAAAACCTCCGGACTCTGGGTTCCCAGCTAGGCCCCAGCCAGGTGTAGGCCAAGATGGTTGCCACCACGTGTTGAGGCCCAACAGAGAATGGAGAGGACGGAGAAGCAAAACACCCAAGGGAAGCCGGAAATGACAAAGGGGGAAAGAGCTTCTTTCTTCTTGCAGCTTATTTTATAGCTAGAAATCTGCCCAAACTCCCCCACCCAGCCCATTCTGGGCTGGGCTATCTAGAGACTAAAACAGGAAAATAGCTCTAAAGAAATGTAGCAACTTCAGGAGACATCTGGCTGTTTACAAGGAACCAGGGCTAATTAAAAGCCTCCTAGCAGAGCTGGGAGAAGCTATAAGCTAAATGTAACTTCCCCTGGCAGTAAGGATCAAATGCCCTCAGGTAATTTCTCCCAGCACCTCACCTAATGTCTTGAGCCAAGATCTGCCTGGAATTGCCTTTATAGAGTAGAGAAGGGGGTTTCTGAGATGGCATGTCTCTGTACCAAAGACTAATACTAATGCCAGTTAAATATTTCTCCAAGCCTTCACAAGAGTCTCATCTACTTCACGGTAGTTTTGTATTTTAGTTGCCTTTTGAGTTATCAGGGAGCCATGCTTGCTTGCTTGGAGGCAAACAGCATTTCTCTCTGGTCTAATTACTTAGAGATCCAACATGGCCAGGCAAATATGCTGGTAAGATCTAGTTAGTCCCACGATGATTGTGGTAGCATGAGATAATGTTTATACCAGCCAGTACAGAATACATGGTCAGATAAGACTGCCACATTCAGACTACCCCCTATCTATGAAGTGACCTGCAGGAGGCAATCGAGGGCAGATGCAGAGGCCTATGCTTTTAGGTGTCCTATAACATCCACCACGTACCTAAGAAAAACACTTAAATACTGAAATAATCTCAATTTGAGGGAAAACACCCTACTTTGAAGTTTTTTTAATTGAATCACTATAAGAAAGAGTTACAAGGTTGTTCTTGATCGGGTTACAGCCATACAACGTTCCAATGCCCATTCCGCTGCCAGTGAATATTTCCTTTCACCAATTTCCCCCTTTTCCTTACTGCTGCTCCCACACTCCCAGTCTATGACAGGCATTTTTCCTCCTTTCTTCCTCTTTCACCCATTGGAAATTATAGTTTGCAATACAGCTACTGAGAGATGTTATATTTGTTCCTGTACCTGCTCTGATTACGTAGTTCTTATCCAGAGTGATAATTTACAACTATCTTGGTCAGAATGGTCCCATCCCAATCCCAACTACCTTTACCCCCTGAGAGATTGAAACAGGCTTCACCATAAACCAATCCTCCTAGCCTTGTTTTCTCTACTGTCTATGGGAATTGGTTTCATATTGTGTTTTTTAACATCCCACGAATGAGTGAAATCATCCTATGTCTGTCCATCTCCTTCTGACTCATTTCACTCAGCAAGATACTCTCCATGTTTTCCATTTGTAAATCGTGTCATGGATTTTCTTTTACTAACAGCAGCATAGAATTCCATGGTGTAAATGTAACATAGTTTCTTTAACAAGTCTTCTGTTCTCAGGCACTCTACAGATTCTGGGTATTGAACAAAGAAGTGCAGACCATAGACAGGAGTAGTCTATGAACATAGAAACGCATATGGTGTTTCTGCTGTGTGTTTTGAAGCTTCAGGGTATATTCCCAGAACTGGCATTGTTGAGTCATATGGAAGCTCAATTTTTAACTTTCTGTGGAATGCCCATTTGTTCTTCAATAAGGTTGGACCAGTCGGCATTACTACCAACAATGAAGGAGAGTGTCTTATCCGTACATCCACGTCAGAATTGGTTGTTCCTGTTCTTTGGCATGTATGTCATCATACATGTGAGATGAAGTCTCATTGTTTTGATTTGCATCTCTCTGATAATTAGCAAGGTAGAGCATTTTTTAACCTGGGACATAATTTTGTTGTTTAGGAAAACCAGACTCCTCCTTCAATGATCTCTGGAACTCTTGGTCCATGAGGTATGGAGTCAGCTTTAGTCTCTATCTCCAACCTTCTGTAATTCAGTATCAGACTTTCTGGATGATCTGGATGACTGGGCCAGAGTATCATTCATGGAGACTTTCTTTTAAGGCTTGTTTTCATTCTATTTCTCCCCAGAATGAGAATTTGGAGACTCTACAGTCTGTCCCTATATGAACCATTAAGGTATTAAAGTTTTTATTGTTTTATTTTTAGGCCGTTGGACAGTGGGTTACAATAAGTGAAAATACGTATGTATTTTAAAGATCTGGAATATTCCATGACAGCTAAGAAGGATCTGTTCAGTATCATCCCTGGGCATATACAACAAACCAATAGCCTTGGGTAGTGCTTCTGGACAGGAATCAGTCTCAACCCCAGTCCCAAATGTTGTCATATTATTGGTGGTATTGAAAGCCTTTCTTCATCATACACTTCATGGTCTGTTTTTCCAAATCATTCTTTTTCTATCTAAGTTTTCCATCTGGCTTTTTTCTTTTTTTAGGTTTTGGACATAGTGACTTACATAGAAGTTTTTTTCATTTCTCTTTTTTCTTTTTTTTTAAAGTATTTTATTATACCACAGTGAGATATACAAATAAAAAAGATATACAATTAAAAAGTTCATATTTGGGTTTTGGTCATACAGTGTTCCAGCACCCGTCCCTCCACCAGTGCCCATCTCCCACCACCAATGTCCCCGGTTCCCTCTCTCCCTTCCCCAGCCCACCTCCATGGCAGGTTCTTTATTTCTTTCCCTTTCTCTCTCTTTCTCTTTTCCTTCCCTTCCAGACTATGGATTACAGAACATACATTAAAAGGTTGTCATGTGTATCCTTTTGCCTCTATTTAATGCTCAGTTCTAGGTTGGCATTAGTACCCTCGACAATTGTTAGCACCCTGTTCCATTTCCTGTCTTACCTAAACTCTGACTCCCACACGTTTGTGATAATTTCCACCTTTGACAAGACCTCCTGATATATGTTTCACTTGACCTTGGATATTGGTATCATAATATGTACATATATATTTATGCCATGCAAATAAATGCAGTCATTCTGTATCTGTCTCTCTCCTTCTGGCTAATTTCGCTCAACATAATCTTCTCCATGTCCATCCATTTATAGGCAAATTTTATAACTTCATTTTTCCTAACAGCTGAATAGTATTCCATTGATGTACCAAGAGACTCGCAGACATGGGGCAGAGCTGCTACTGGCTCTCCCTGTGACCAGCCACTCACGAGGCGCCCGGGAGGGATGGTGGGTTCTAGTCCTGGCCCACCATCCCAGCAGAGCCTCGCAACAAGCCAGACGACCCCCCCACTCCATGAGGGCCACCATTTTCCACATCGGACTCTCTCTCGTCAGACCTCCACCCAGCAGACCCGCCTATCAGTGCCCGGCTCCGCGCGGCCGCTTCATCAATAAATGCTGGACTTAGAGATGCCTACAATAGTATGCTATCTGCACGGCAGAGCCTGGCAAGCTACCCGTGTTGTATTTTTTATGCCAAATACCAGTAACAATTATAGACCTCATTCCGAATGGATTGAGGCTCTTTATGTTCCTGGAGCAAGCAGATGCCTTGGGCTCTACTAGCATGAGACAGGACATATGGAGATGTTACTGGGGCCCGCCCCGAGCAAATCGATGATGAACAGGAAGACAGTGACAGTGATACAGACAGATGTACCAAAGCTTCTTTATCCAGTCATCGATTCTCTGGCACTCTGGTTGCTTCCAGATTCTGGCTATTGTGAATAATGCTGCTATGAACATAAAAGTAGGGATGGTGTTTCCGCTGAGTATTTTTGGTTTCCCAGAGTAGATTCCGAGGAGTGGTATGGCTGGGTCAAATGGGAGTTCAATTTCTAGTCTTTGGAGGAAAGTCCATATTGTTTTCCAGAAAGGCTGTACCAGTCGGCATTCCCACCAACAATGGATGAGTGTCCCCTTTTCCCCACATCCATGCCAGCACTTGTTGTTCTTGCTCTTTTGAATATGTGCCAGTCTCTGTGGTGTAAAGTGGTATCTCATTGTTGTTTTGATTTGAATCTCTCTGATGATTAGTGATGATGAGCATTTTTTCATATGTTTTTTGGCCATTCGAATTTCTTCCTTGCTGAAGTTTCTGTTCATTTTTTCTCCCCATTTTTGATGGGGTTGTTTGATTTCTTCTTGTAAAGTTCTACTAGTGCCTGATATATCCTGGATATTAACCCCTTATCAGATGGGTATTGGGTGAATATTCTTTACCATTCTGTGGACTGCTTTTGTATCTTAGTCACTGTTTCTTTTGAGGTGCAGAAGCTTTTTAGTTTCATGTAGTCCCATATGTTTATCTTTTCTTCTAGTTGCTTTGTTAGTGGTTTCATCTTTGAAGATGACTTTAGCTTCAATGTCGTGGAGGGTTTTTCCTATATTTTCTTCAATGTACTTTATGGATTCAAGTCTGATATTGAGATCTTTAATCCATTTTGATCTGATTTTTTGTGCATGGTGTTAGACACAGGTCCAAATTCATTTTTTACATGTCGCTGCCCAGTTTTCCCAACACCACTTGTTGAAGAGGCTTTCCTTACTCCATTTTAGACTCATTGCACCTTTATCAAAGATTAAATGATCATGTGTTTGAGGTTGGGTGTCAGGATACTCAATTCTATTCCATAGGTCTACAGGTCTGCTTTTATTCCAATACTATGCTGTTTTAATTACTACTGCCTTGTAGTACAGTTTGAAGTTGGGAAAGGTTATGCCTCCTATCTTCTTTTTCCCGAGGATTGCTTTAGCTATCCTTGGGGGTTTATTATTCCATACAAATTTCAGGAGCGTTTGGTCAATTTCTTTGAAGAATGTCATGGATATCCTTATAGGGTCTGCATTGAATCTGTACAGAGCTCTAGGGAGTATTGCCATTTTGACAATGTTGATTCTCCCCATCCATGAACAGGGAATGTGTTTCCATTTCCTTGTGTCCTCTTTTATCTCTTGGAGCAGTGTCTTGTAGTTTTCTTTGTACAGGTCCTTTACACACTTGGGTAAGTTGATTCCTAGGTATTTGATTTTCTGTGGCACAATTGTGAATGGAATAGTTTCCTTAATATCCCTTTGTTCTTTTTCATTATTTGTATATAGGAGAGCAACTGACTTTTGGGTGTTGATTTTGTATCCTGCGTCTATTGTTTCTAGGATTTTTTTTGGTAGAGAGTTTAGGGTTCTCTAGGTATAATATCATGTCATTTGCAAATAATGATAGCTTGACTTCTTCCTTGCCTATCTGGATGCCCTTCATCCTTTTCTTTTCTGATTGCTATGGCAAGTACTCCAGTACTATATTGAATAAAAGAGGTGAGAGTGGGCAACCTTGTCTTGTCCCTGATCTCAGGGGGGAAGGCTTTCAACTTTTAGAATGATGCTTGCTGTGGGCTTTTGGTAGATGGCTCTAACTATCTTGAGGAAAGTCCCTTCAATTCCCATTTTCTGGAGGGTTTTAATCATGAACGCGGTGCTGGATCTTGTCAAATGCTTTTTTCTGCGCTCTATTGAAAGGATCATATGGTTTTTATTTTTTCTTTTATTGATATGATGTATTATGTATTATGTTGATTGACTTGCGAATGTTGAACCATCCTTGCATACCGGGATGAATCCTACTTGGTCATGATGTATAATCTTCTTGATGAGTCTTTGGATTCTGTTCGCTAGTATTTTGTTGAAGATCTTAGCATCCGTGTTCATCAGGGATATTGGTCTGTAGTTTTCTTTCTTTGTGTTGTCTCTCCCGGCTTTGAGTATCATGGTGATATCTGCCTCTTAGAAGCTGTTTGGGAGTGTTTCTGTTTCTTCTATTTCCTGGAAGAGCTTGAAAAGGACTGGCAGTAGGTCCTCCTTAAAGGTTTGGTAGAGTTCACTAGGGAATCCGTCTGGACCTGGGCTTTTGTGTTGGGCAGACTTTAAATTACTGTTTCTATTTCCTCAATGGTGATAGGCTTATTCAGGTATTGGAGGTCTTCTTGTATCAACCGTGGGAGGTTATATGACTTCAGGAATTGATCCATTTCTTCCAGATTCTCATGTTTCACAGGATACAGGCTCTCAAAGTAATCTCTGATGATCTTTTGGATTTCTGTGGTTTCTGCTGTGATGTCACCCTTTTTTATTTCTGATTCTGTTTATTTGGGTTTTCTCTTTCCCTGTACTTACAATTCTTGCCAAGGGTTTGTCAATCTTGTTTATTTTTTCAAAAAAACCAGCTCTTGGTTTCATTAATCTTTTTGATTGTTTTTTTTGGTTTCCAACTCATTGATTTCCTCTCTAAGTTTTATTATTTCCTTTTTTCTGCCTGGGTTGGGCTCCTTTTATTGGTCTTTTTCTAATGTCTTAAGCTGTGTAGTTAGGTTATTTATGTGGGCCCTTTCTTGTTTCCTGATGAATGCTTGCAGAGCTATAAACTTCCCTCTTAACACGGCTTTTGCCGTGTCCCACAAGTTTTTATAATTGGTGTCTTCATTTTCATTTGTTTCCAGAAATCTTTGGATTTCCTGTTTGATTTCTTCTATGACCCATTTGTTGTTTAGGAGTGAGCTATTCAGTTTCCAGGTGTTTGGTTTGACTCCCTGTTTCTGTGTACGGTTAACTTCCATTTTCAGTGCATCATGTCTGAAAAGATAGCTGACACAATTTCTATCTTTTTAATTTTATTGAGGTATGCTTTGTGGCTCAACATGTGATCTGTCTTGGAGAATGTTCCATGTGCACTAGAGAAAAATGTGTATTCAGCTTTTTTGGCATGAAGAGCCCTGTATATATCCACTAGCTCTCTTCCATTTCTTCCTTCAGGGCCAATATTTCCTTGGTGAGTTTCAGTCTTGTTGATCTATCCATTATTGATAGAGCAGTTTTGTACTCTCCAACTATTATTGTGCTACGGTTAGTTTCTTCTTTGAGGTCTCTTAGCAGTTGTTTTATGTATTTTGCTGGCCCCTCGTTGGGTGCATATATGTTTAGTAGTGTAATTTCTTCCTGGTGTACATACCCCTTAATTAATAAGAAGTGGCCTTCGTTGTCCCTTCTAACCTTTTTCAGCCTGAAGTCTATATTATCTGATACTAATATGGCCACACCAGCCTTTTTGAAGGAGTTGTTTGCATGGAGAATGGTCTTCCAACCTTTGACTCTGAGTCTCTGTTTGTTCTGATTATTCAGATGCATTTCTTGTAGTCAGCAGAATGTTGGGTTCAATTTTTTAATCCATTTTGTCACTCTGTGTCTCTTAATTAGTGCATTTAGACCATTGACATTGAGAGAGATTATTGTCATTGGATTTTGTGCCATCTTTCTTTTTTGTGTTTGTTGTGCTTATGGGTTTGGTCGCATTACAATAGACCCTTCAGTCCTTCTTTAAAGTTGGTTTTGAGTCCATGAATTTCCTGAGTTGTTGCTTATCCATGAAGTTGTGTATCTTTCCTTCATATCTGAATGTGAGCCTGGCCAGATAAAGAATTCTTGGTGAAGCCTGCAGTTCATTGAGCCTTTTCACAATATCCCACCATTGTTTTCAGGCTCGGAGTGTTTCATCAGAGAAGTCTGCTGTAAATCTTAGAGATGTTCCTTTTTATGTGATTTCCTTCTTTGATCTTGCTGCTTTCGGTATTCTATCCCTATCTATAGTTTTTGTCATTTTTATTAAGATGTGTCTTGGAGTATTCTTATTGGCGTTTCTTTTTAGCTGGTATCCTACAGGCCTCTTGGATCTCGAGGCAAGCATTCTTTAGTTCGGGGAACTTTTCATCAATTATGTCTTTTACAGTTTCTTCTTCATCCGGGTTTTCTTCTTGTCCTTCTGGGACCCCAATGATCCATATGTTGTTTCTTCTGGCTTCATCCCGATTATCTCTTGTTGTCTGTTTGGTAATTGTGAGCCTTTTTTTCTATCTTCTGGTGTTGTGTACAGAATCTTTGGAACTCGTCTTCGAGATCACTAATTCTTTCTTCAGTAGCTATTATTCTGCTATGATGGCCTTCCACTTTGTTTTTTATTTCATTTACCTCATTTTTAATATCTGTCATTTCCCTTTGCATTTTCCTCACTTCTTCTCTCATGTCCTCTTGTATTTTGTTGATTTTGCATTCCATTGCTTCTTTTAATTCCTTTTGAATCCTTAACAGTTCTTTCTGAAATTCTTTTACAGAGAGGTTATACAACTCATTGGTATTGCTAGACTCATCTGGACCAGTGACTTCACTCACAGAGCTTGATGGAATTTTGCATTGCTTTACCATTATGACTATTGTAAGTTGCAAATGTGAGTTTTTGGGTGACTAGATAGTACAGTTAGTAGGTGTCTGGTCTGGTTGCAGAGTTTGGGTGGGTGGCAAGGATGTCGGAACCAAGGTTCACTGGTACGTCATGCAAGGTAGGTAGTAAGAGGGTCGCACGGAGGTCAGCTTGTCCAGCGTGGTTTTGAGTTTTGGCATGTTCCCAGAAGCGCAGGGGCCCAAGGGTGGGTCGGGGGTGAAACCAAGGCACTTTGCCTTGGTTCCCGTTGATGGAGTTTCCACTCTTCCCTGGGGCAGCTTGGGGTCTGGGAAGACGCAAGAATCCACACACACACACCTGTGGGGGAGTGGAGGCGTTCCCAGAAGCACAGGGGCCCAAGGGTCAGTCGGGGTGAGACCAAGGCAGTTTGCCTTGGTTCCCGTTGATGGAGTTTCCGCTCTTCCCTGGGGCAGCTTGGGGTCCGCGGAGATGCAAGAATCACACACACACCTGTGGGGGAGTGGAGGCGTTCCCAGAAGCCTCTTTTTTTCTTTTTGAATCAGTGTTCATGATCAAGTTTTAGCCATAAAATGTTCCAACACCCATCCCTCCACAAGTGTACATTTCCCACCACCAATTCCTCTGCAGATTTAATTTGAAGTGTGAATACCTGGTATAATGGCTGAAATGGACTGTCATTCAATACTGAGGACATATCCTGTGTCATGATCTACAGTGTGATGTAGATTTTTTTTTAAATATTGGACCTATCCTTTAACTATCACTAGCACTAGCACTAGCACTAGCACTATCTTCCCGTTCATCATCAATTTGCTCGAGCGGGCTCCAGTAACATCTCCATATGCCCTGTCTCATGCTAGTAGAGCCCAAGGGCATCTGCTCGCTCCAGGAACATAAAGAACCTCAAACCATTATATTAGGTCATGGGAATGACCTAACATAATTGTTACTGGTATTTGGCATATCAAATACAACATAGGCAGCTTGCCAGGCTTGCCGTGTGGGTGGCATACTCTTGTAGTTACCTCTAAATAAAGCATTTGTTGATGAACTGCGTGGCCGCAAGCGGCTGTGCAAGCTGGGCTGTGATAGGCTCGTCTGTTTGATGAAGTTCTGATGAAAGGGAGGTCCAGATGTGGAAAAAGGCGGCCCTCATGGAGTGGGGGGTCGTCTGCCTTGTTGCAAGGCTCTGCTGGGGTGGCGGCTATGGCTAGAACCCACCATCCTTCCCAGGCGCCTCATGAGCTGCTGGGCATAGGGAGAGCTGGTAGCAGCTCTGCCCCATGTCTGTGAGTCTCTGGATGAGCATACCTGGGCCGGATTGAAAAAAAAAAACTGCTCCAGGGTGGGTATCGATGATCCATGCTGTAATAGGCTCATCTGCTGAATGGAGTTCTGGGATGGATTGAAAAAAAAAAAAAACTGCTCAGGGTGAGTGTCGATGATCAGGGCTGTGATAGGATCATCTCCTTTAACAGCAATGTTATAAGATGGATTCCGAGTCAAGTCATTTTGATTTTCATTTTTTATTTTGTTATTGAATAAATACCTATATTTCTATGTCCTTGCTTTTTATAAGTAGAACGTTTTTCCTTCTTTCTTATTTCCCCAAATTATACTTGTAGTTATCATTTATTTTCTTAAAGAACAGTAAACATGCTTTATACTTTCTTCCAAATAGTTTCAGTGACTCTTTTGTTTTGTATTTGGACCCAAACTGTGGTTCTCAAGGGCTACTTTCAGCTCTGTGCTCTGGAGTGACTACAATGGTGTTTGAGTGACTACCGTGCAGGGCACTGAACCCATTAATCCTGGTTATAAAACACTGCCCCAACCCTTTTGACCACTCTTTTAACCCAGGGTTCACTGACTTTCACAGTGTGATTCTTAGCTGTCCTTTTGTTTCTAATCTACTATTGCTTTTTCCCTAAGAGCTCTGGACTTTTGTCAAGGTGGATAAACAGGTAAACTCAATGACACTGTGCATGCATGAGACATTTCCTCTTCTCATCCCCTTGACAAGATCTCTCTTTTCTTAATAATGTGTTAGATGCAAGGACATCAATTGCAGGGTTTGTGTAGCCTGTTGGCCATATCTCTGTAAAATATTTTATATTTTTTGCTATTTTATGCTGTTAGGTATAGATTGTCTGTTTCACTACAAATTGAGTCAACTGGAAGCAAAATTGACAATACAATAAGCTAGTAAAATAGAAATAAAAATGAAGAACCAGAACTAATAAAAACAAATATGCCAATATTACTGCCCAATAGAAGTTCTGTTATTATCAAATCATGGTGTGAACTTTTTAATAAACAAAACTCAATTGTTAATTTGATCCACAAATATATTTTGAATGGATTCCCAAATCCTTCCATTGACAAATACTTTTAATTCAAATGTGGTGCCCAGAAATTAATTCAGAGATTAAAATAAATGTTTTGCAGTTGTCCAACCAATGTTATATCCTTGGAAACACATGGTCCCTACAGCATTGTTGGGTGAAGCCCTGGAAGTCACAAAGTACCTCTGGGGTGACTAAAGTAACACCTTGCACCATCGGGTACCAGCATTCTTGGGCCTTCATATCGAACCAAAGACACGGTGGCTGAGAATCCCTGGGGAGGGCTTTTGTGTCTTGAGTACTACTTATGAAACCAAACTAACTAAATACACAGATATAAAAATTCAAATGCAAAGTTCTCCAAGAACCTGTCACGGAAAATCATGTGCCTTAAATTTTTCAAGGGAAAGAAGCATAAAATCCTTCACAAGACATCGAATTTACTGAATTTACTCAAACTTACTAATGTTTGGAAAAGCATCATATTCGAAACTTTACAAAAAGGTCACTGGAAATAAAATACCAGATGGCTGAGAACTCAATAAATCTCTCCAAAATCATCTTGCAAAATTAGATATGACTGTCAAAAAGCATTTACGCCATTATGCTATATGTAAGTTATGTTTGATTTAATGTCCAGAAGCACAATGATCTCTATCAGTTTTACATTAAATATGGTCAAAATATTAGCAGTAGTGTTTCTTATATGTTAAGCTTTAAAAATAACTGTATTGGAGAGGGATTGTGACTCCCCCTCAGGGAGGTCCCAAGGCCCCAGACTCAAGAGACCTCCTGTGGATTCCATAGCCTTAACATTACTTAGGGGTCAGGGGGTGACTATGGCAGCGATACTGGGGCCTAGCAGGATCCCCAGCTGTACTCAATGTCCATTAGGGCCCAGGCCTGTGTCGGGGGCAGATACTGCTCCCCTGACCTGTGGACAGAATAACTAGCAAGGCTAGAGGTTCCTGAAGATAATTCCATAATGTCACTTTGTTTCATCTCTTTCTTGCTCTCTGTAGGAACCTTTCCCAGACCTCTCTCTCTTTGGGGGGTTCTGTGTAGGCTCATCTAGTTGGGTTCTCCTGCAGGCTGCTCTCTCTTTGGGGGCTTATGTGGGGGGCCCCTCTCGACAGAGTCTCTCACTTCTGGATGTCTATGTTCAAGGCTTCATACTTCTGGTCCTCTCACAGGATTTCTCCTTTCAGGACCTATTCCTTAGGTCCCTTTCAGTTCAGGACTTTTCTCTTCAGGGCTTCTTTTCTCCAGACTCCTCGGCTATGTCCCTATTTCCCCTAGTTACCTTTCAGGCACCAGGCGCCCCATGAACTGGATGATGACCAGGCACCAATGGCCACTGCTCTCTCAGTCCGGAAGCTACCCCAGGATGATCTCCTGGGGCCCCCTATTTATAGTCACGGCCAGGTTCAGAATTCTGGCCTCAACTATCTTAAGAGACCTTGGGAAGTACTATGCCTTTAAGATCCCACACTCATACATAAGTTACGTAGGCTCTGTGAATTAATTTTTTACTTAGGACTAAGTAATAGTCAGCTGACTTTCCCCATTACTAGAGTTTTCTAATTTATTTTTGTATTATAATAATAATTAATTTA
Organism: Cryptotis parvus; assembly: GCA_021461705.1. Taxonomy (NCBI): domain Eukaryota; kingdom Metazoa; phylum Chordata; class Mammalia; order Eulipotyphla; family Soricidae; genus Cryptotis; species Cryptotis parvus. The sequence continues at coordinate 73,369 of JAJIBD010005756.1, forward strand.
CTATACAAATAAGAAAACTATGAAATAAATATATTCCCAACTCTTCACTTTTTTCTTTTTCCTAAATTTGTAAATAATTGTAGTGTTATGTGTGTATCTTTAAGACTAGTTATTTCTCTCCACTTTTTTATGCTAGTCACTGAAATCAACACAAAGTAGACTGGTATGAAGTTACAGGGTTCTTTCCTACATATCTATGAGGACTCTATTTGTTTCTTAAGAATCAAATGCCTTCTCTTTCCATTATTCCTAATTTTCTGTATATTTTTACTAAGTATATAATTACTAACAAGCTAAAAAGTTTTCCATTCTGTATCTGGCAGAAAACCGGTAGAAAATTGATTTGCTTGAGGGGGCTAAGATGGCTAAAGAAAGCAGAGTTCTACAAATATTCCCCGACTATTCTGGAGGAATAAGCTGAGCTCTGAGTTTCTGCAAGGAATTCCAATGTTTCCTAGGCCCCTATCTGGGAATGAACATAGGATGAGTGAGAGTATTCAAATCATTAAGAGAGTTTTTTAAAAATGGGGGTAGGGAAAATCCTGTGTGGCATCAGAAAGGATGGAAAGATGCATAGGAGCATAGGAAAGAAAGCATCATGGCAGGGTGGCATGTAATAAAACTTCACAGTCAAGAAACAGAAATGAATGAAAAATGAACTAGAGCGATAGCACACGGGGTAGTGTGCAGACCTGGGTAGCTTTCAATACCACATGCAGTCCCAAGAGCCTGCCAGGAGTGACCTCTGAGCACAGAGACAGAAATAAGTCCTGAACAATGCTGGTGTGGCCTAAAATAACTACAACAAAAAAGAGAACAAGGGGCCGGAGTGATAGCCCAGAGGGTAGGGGCGTTTGCCTTTACGCGGCCGGCCTGTGCCGGCCTGGGTTCGATCCCCGGCATCCCATATGGTCCCCCGAGCATCGCCAGGAGTAATTCCTGAGTGCAGAGCCAGGAGTAACCCCTGAGCATCGCCGGGTGTAACCCAAAAAGCAAAAAAAAAAAAAAAAAAAAAAAAGAGAACAAGAAATGAGTGAAGCAATAGGACTTAAGAGGGTCCTGGGATGGGACGGTTAACGTTGCTCTAGCAATGTGGCTAGGAGTCAGCAATCCTATCACATACTGGCTGAGAGTCATTCTGGAGGTGAACACAGCACACTAGATTAGGAGTTAAACAAACAAAATTCTTCAAGAACAATTCTTATTGTGCTTATTCATAGAGGAAACTTGTACTTTTCTTTTTTCTCAAATTTTTCCCAGTCCATTGCATTTCTGCCACCAAGTCAAACTGCTAACACAACTCTTCATAGCCCACCAGGTTCTCAGTAATGTAAAGTAAAACAAGCCAATCTATAAGGTTATCATACCTTAGGCATCATGAAAACTTGATTCCCCACTCAATCCATCAAGTCCCCAAAAACTTTGGTAGTCAACAGAGGTACTTGCTCTTACACCAAAACTACAGAACATAGAACAGACATTTGTTTACAAGTGATGATGACAGAGAGCCCTGATCTACTGTTTAAAACCACCTAACATTGGGAATCTGGATTTAGGAGAACTTTGTGATTTTAAGTCTGGTCCCCCAAGGTTGAATGAACTTGGTATACAACTATCCTTGGCATGCATAAGTCTGAATGAAAAGGCTGCTACTGACCAGGTCCTTTGAAACAGCTGAAAAACAAAGACATAAACAGACAGACAAACCTTTGCAAACATTACACAAACTTATGAGAGGATAGAAAGAACAATGCCCGCACAGACATCTTTAAAATCTGCTTAAGCTTGATACTTAAACATAAACAGATACTTGTGAATGAATTCATCTGGCAACAGCAAAATTCAACTCCAATTTGGTGACTATGTCTACTGAAACAGTAATATCATAAACCAGGTGTTGCTTTTTAGAATTGCTGAACTTTAGTTCTATAATTGTAGCCAAGAACTGACAAATACAGGTACCCTAGTATCTATGGAGTAAAACTCAGAACTCTATAACTGGGCATTTGTGTCCACATATCCTAAATAACTTCTTTTTAAAAAAAAAATTATTATACCACCATGAGACATACAATTACAAAGGTGTTCATAATTGGTTCTTGGTAATATAGTATTCCAGCACCTATCCCTCCACCAGTACCCCATTTCCACCAGCAATGTACCCCACCCTCTCCTGACCACCCCAAGGCTGCCTCAATAGCAGGTACGCCTGTTTCCTCTCTTTCTCTCCCTGTTTCTCTCTCTGTCTCTGTATCTCTCTCGCTCTTCTTTTACACATTGGGCTAGAAAAAAACAGCCAACCCCATCAAAAAATGGGAAGAAGAAATGAATAGAAGCTTCCAAAAAAGAAGAAATTCGAATGGCCAAAAGGCATGTGAAAAAGTGCTCTTCATTTTTAATCATCAGGGAGATGCAAATCAAAACAACAATGAGGTACCATCTCACACCACAGAGACTGGCACACATCCAAAACAGCAAGAACAACTGGTGTTGGCGTGAATGTGGGGAAAAAGGGACTCTCATCCACTGTTGGTGGGAGTGCCGACTGGTCCAGCCTTTTGGAAAACAATATGGGCATCCCTCCGAAAACTAGATATTGAGCTCCCATTTGATCCAGCAATAGCACTCCCGGGAATATACCCGAGAGACCGAAAAACACATAGCAGAAACACTATCTGTACTTCTTTTATTCATCTCTGCGCTATTCACAATAGCTAAATAACTTTTTAAATCAGTCATATTGATTGCAAGACTCCAACCACAGTGAATCCTGGCCCAGTGTCTTTGGGGAATCGCTGCAACATCCTGCACAAAATCCAGGAGTGGGGCCGGAGCGATAGCCCAGTGGGTTGGGCATTTGCCCTGTATGCGGCCGACCAGGGTTCGATCCCTGGCATCCCATATGGTCCCTGGGCACCACTGCAGTAATTCCTGAGTCCAGAGCCAGGAGTAACCCCCTGAGCATCGCCAGGTGTGATCCAAAAAAAAAAAAAAATCCAGGAGCAGGATCAAGGATCCCCTTCTACCAAAGGGGATTGGTGGCAGCTGGAGGATGGAGAAAGATGTGCAGGAATCTGGCAAAGTTTCAAAATGCTTTATTTAACACAGGTTCAGGCATACAAATCAACAATAGGAAAAATCCTGTGCTTAGGATTCCAGGCTCAGACCCCAGCCATGTGTAGGCCAAGATTGCGGACACCATTGTAAAGAGGCCCTGTAGAGAGGGAGACAGAGACAAGGTGCCAGCAGAAAGTGGGAGAGTGTGACCCAAAAAGAGAGCTACCGACCCACCAAAAAGAGAGAGGAGAAAGGAAGCAGGCTAGTTTTACATCCCTCTAACCCAGACCTCCCACTTCTATGGGAAGTTGGCAGGGTCAAATGCCCTCAGGTAATTTATCCCAGGACCTCACCTAGGCCCTTTGAGATGTTAATGTCCCGAACTCAAGATCTGCCTAGGAAATGCCTCTGCAAGGTAGAGAGGACAGGTTTCTGAGATGGCATGCATCTGTACCAAAGACTATACTAATGCCAGTTGAATATTTCTCCAAGCCTTCACAAGAGTCTCGTCTTTACTTCATGGTAGTTTTGTATTTTAATTGCCTTTTGAGTTATCAGGGAGCCATGCTTGCTTGCTTGGAGGCAAACAGCATTTCTTTCTGGTCTAATTATTTAGAGATCCAACGTGGCCAGGCAAATATGCTGGTAAGATCTAGCTAGTCCCACGATGATTGTGGTAGCATGAGAGAATATTTATACAATCCAGTATAAAATACATGGTCAGATAAACTGCCACATTTAAACTGCCCTCCTATCTACGAAGTGACCTGCCGGAGGCAATCAAGGCCAGTGCAGAGGCTCTCAGGTCTCCTGCAACAAGTGTCCAGTCTAGTTAGACCTTAAAAAGTATAGATGCCCAGGAAAACTGTGACCAGAAATCATAAGCATCATTCCAGATCCACCCACACCTAGACCTATAGGTAACAATGAGATTTAGAGAATGTGAGCACCATATTATTTATGGGGTCAGTTTGTGCTTAGAACTCTGTTGCAGGACTCCTTTAAGGGCCGCTGCATTAGCACACTAAAGGGCCTAGGTGAGGTGCAGGGAGGGATTATCTAAGGACATTTAACACTCCCTGCTTTCCATAACAATGGGAGGAAGGTCTGAGTTGAAGGGATATAAACTAGCCGGTTTTCACTCTCCGGCGCTTCTTTGGGGGCTGTGCTCCCTGTGAGCGGTCGCCCTGCTTGGAAGTGTTCTTCTCCTTTCCCAAAGCCTTTGCACGTGGTGGTCGCCATCTTGGCCTACACGTGGCTGGGGTTCTAGCCTGGAATCCTAAGCATCGGGTTTTTCCTTTTGCTGATTTGTATGCCTGAACCTGTGATAAGTAAAGTCTTTTTAAAACCTCATCGGATCCCTGAGTGCTCATCCATTCCTCGCCGGCCGGAGGTAGAAGGGAACTTCGCTTCCCGGCACTGTCGGGGATCCCGGCGGAGCGCCCCGACATTTGGCGTCCCTTGTGTGGGCACCCACGAACATCGTCTGGTCTAATTATCATAGGACAGAGATCATCTGCCTCCGAACCGTGAGTAAAATGATGGATATCTCATGGTATAGATACATTGTATCTTTTATTGGCTCGGAACCATACATAGCCCAGTCTATAAAGTTCCTTTCTGAGAACTACTCTATCTTTTCACAAATCATCTGGGTCCTTGCGATTTTTAAACTGTACCTTTGCGTAAGGACAATGTTTAATAGAGAGAGGGAGGAAAGTAATAAATTGAATGCAATCTTAAGGGACGAGATTTACTCAGCGATTGAAGAAATAAGTGAGGATCATAAAGCTACAGGTAGACTGGTCTTAAAGCTTGAGGACAGAATTATTAAACAGAGTTTAAAATTTGAAAAGAAATTAGAAGAACAGGAAAGTAAAATTATTAACCAGATTTTAAAATTTGAGGAAAAATTATAAGAACAGGATTTAAAATTCAAGGAAAAATTAGAAGAACAGGATTTAAAATTCAAGGAAAAATTAGAAGAACAGGATTTAAAATTCAAGGAAAAATTAGAAGAACAGGATTTAAAATTCAAGGAAAAATTAGAAGAACAGGATTTAAAATTCAAGGAAAAATTAGAAGAACAGGAAAGTAAAATTATTAAACAGGATTTAAAATTTGAAGTAAAGTTTGAAGAGCAGAAGAAGGATATCGATAAAATCAGCATTATCTTAGAGGAAGAAATTGACAGACAGAGAGATAGAATAGATGGACAGAAAGAGGAGGTTTGGAAGTTACACATAAGATTGAAAGAACAAAAGGAAGAAACATATAGGAAACTTGAAAACTTAAACCAAGAAATGGATGTGTTACGCAGGGAGATTTCTGATTTCATAACTTATCAATCAGGACCTAGCGCATACCCAATACTGAGGCGTGAACCAACTAAAAGCCGTTCACAAACACGCCCCAAAACTGTAGACTTGAAAAAGGTGTATACATTCCCAGCAAAAAAAATTTAAAAAAGAATTCTAATGTGGCTGATAACTTAGAGGAGGAACAGGAAAACCCAGAGGAGGCAAATTCCCAAGCTGAAAATCTCCCCAGAGTTAATACCCTCAATGGGGTAGATGTTCCTCTGCCAGATACTACAAGCTCTGATGAGGAAGAAGGGGAGAAACAGATTAGCTCGAGTCAAAGAGCAAAGCCCAGCAATCTTTCTCATGACCAATCTAAAGATAAAGTAAAACCGATTCATGAAGACTTAAAAATTGAGGCAATAACCCCGTTTAGGAAGGCTTGCGACAGGTTTGGAATATCAAGTCCTTATACTTTAAAATATTTAGCTGATTGGAGCGAAAGTAGTCAGTGGGTATTGGGAGACTTTGAAACGGTAGCCGATACTTGTCTAAACAAATCACAGTACATGCAATGGCATATGTGGTATGCAGATGGGGTTAACCAGAATATTGACACTTTAAGAGAAAAGGAATCAGGCCATACTATAACTTTTGCCATTCTAAAAGGTGAAGGTGAATGGAAAGATAAAAGCAAAACAAGCGACATTACCTGAACCTATTTTAAAATTCGTTCGAGAGACAGCATTAAAGGCGTGGGAAAGAGTAGGTTCCGACCCAGAATTTCTAGGTAGCTATACAAAAATTTACCAGGGTCGTGATGAACCATACTTTGATTTTGTTGGGAGATTATGTGAAACAATCCAAAGACAGGTTCAAGACCCAACCACTCAAGAAATCCTAAAACGAAACTTAGCATATGAGAATGCTAATCAAAAATGTCGAGCATTACTATATGGTATTAGGGAAAAGGCTGACCTCATGGGGTATCTAAAGGCCTGTAGAAATGTCGGTTTAACCTCCCATAAAACACAGGATGATATAGAGGCTTATCCCATACAGCAGGAGGATCAGGAGAGGGATGAAATGTCAGACAGCTCTAGGGAGAGAAACAAGTCAGACAGCTCTAGGGAGAGAAACAAGTCAGACAGCTCTAGGGGGAGAAACAATAAACTTCAAAGGATAAACAATAATCGGAGAAACTATTCTAATAATCGCAGCTCCACCCCTCGAAGGGCCCCACCTGGACCATGCCCAAGGTGCAGAAAAGGAAAACATTGGGCCAGAGACTGTTGGTCTTGGAGGCGAAGTCAGCCTCAGGCTTCATCTGGACAGATAACCTGCTTTATCTGAGGAAAGAAGGGACACACCCGTAGAGATTGCCCATCTTCTACAATTATCAATACAGGGCAACATTCTAATAATCCCTTTATAGGAAATGTTACATGGGCCCCCTCCCAGGTTCCACAAGCTCCGCAGGCTCAAATAACATCTATGCCTCCCCTAATGTGGGAAACTGGGTGGGGGCCCAGCCCCAGGCCCAGCTGAATCCAGGGGCACTCTCCTTCATTCCACCTGCCCAATATCCTCCGAATCAGAATCCACAGAATTACAGTCAATAAATGCTCTCTGGCCTACCCCATCAGGCAGTGGCAGTCTCGACATTCTCTGCCCTAAGACTGTCACAATATACCCAAGTCAAGACCCCTACATGCTAAAAACAGGAATAAAAGAACCTGCTGCCCCAGGTAGTATGGGTTTAATTCAGGGGAGCGATTGGCTGAAATTTAAGGGAATTATGGTGCATTTCGGACTTCTGGATCCTGAATCTCATGGAGAGATAATACTGTCAATATCTGTGCCAACTAAATGGACTTTTAAAAAGGGGAACCACTTGCTAAACTATTATTATTTTTTGAGGATCCGTGTAGTCAGTCCGAACACCCTACAGCTGGTGGCTTAAACAGTACCAACCATTCTGCCAACTTCATTGTTGGTTATGCAGCCACACAGAACCAAGCCCACCAGCCACCTGCTAACTATCTAGTTGGGTACACTGCCAGAATTTCTCAGGCCAAGCGGCCGGTTATACCCATCGAAATTTATAAAAGGAAATTCAAAGGCATGTTGGATACAGGGGCAGACATATCCATAATCTCCACCAAGTATTGGCCCTCTAACTGGGCCCTAAAGAAAGTGTCCCATAGCCTGAGCGGGGTAGGCAATATCTCCTCCTCTCTTCTCCGACAGAGTGCCAGGTGGCTGCCGTGTATTGGCCCTGAAGGGAATGTAGCCATGGTCCAGCCTTATATAGCCCCTATGCCTTTAACTTTATGGGGTCGAGACATGCTGGAGCAGTGGGGGGCAGTAATCCACATACCTCGTCCAATTCCCGTCGAGCACCAATTCCAGCTCTCCATAATAAGCCTAACACCGGGAGTAACCCTTTTTTAATTGGGGCCGCTGTGGTTAAGCGCCCACTACCTATCCGCATTCAGTGGAAGTCTGACAAACCTATATGGACACCACAGTGGCCCCTCAATACCAAAAAAGTTAGAGGCGCTAACAAATCTAGTGGAAGAACAGCTGAAATTAGGACATATTGAGGAAAGCGTTTTCAGAATGGAATTCTCCTGTTTTTGTAATACAGAAAAAATCAGGCAAATGGCGTTTGCTGATTGACTTAAGGAATGTAAATTCTACTATGGTCCCCCATGGGAGCCCTACAACCTGGGCTCCCCTCTCCAGCAGCTATTCCTAAGGATTGGCCGCTAATTATCATAGATTTAAAAGACTGCTTTTACAGCATACCTATCCACCCAGATGATCGGAAAAGGTTTGCATTTTCAGTCCCTTCCATTAATCATAAAGGTCCTTTACGTAGGTTTCAGTGGACAGTATTGCCCCAAGGAATGACTAATTCACCTACGATGTGTCAACACTTTGTTGATGAGGTTTTGCGACCCATTCGTGCTAAATTTCCTGGTGCATACATCATCCACTACATGGATGATATCCTGCTAGCTTGTGATAATTCCAGAGATCTCCAGAATTTATATAATGATGTAATGACAGTTTTACCAGAGGCTGGCTTACAAGTAGCTCCGGAGAAAATCCAGATGCAGCCTCCATATGAATATTTGGGCTATGCTCTTGACCGCACTACAGTGCGTCCTCAAAAGATCTCCATTAGTCAGAAAAGGCTCAAAACCTTGAATGATTTTCAAAAACTGCTGGGGGATATCAACTGGGTGCGCCCTCCCTTGGTATTCCTAACTGTGAGCTCAGTAACCTGTTCCACACCCTTGAAGGTGATCCTGCTTTAAATAGCCCAAGGCAGCTAACTCCTAAAGCTCAGAAGGAATTAGATTTTTTTCATGAATCGGCTTCAAAAATCTTACCTCTCCAGATTTAATCCCGGAGAAAAGGTATGGTTCTTGGTCTTCAACACTCCCGAAGTCTCCAACTGCTGCTATAGCCCAATTATCTGGACCGTTAGAATGGGTTTACTTACATAACAGGCAGAATCGTACTGCTACACCTTACCTTGAGATGATAGCTAACCTTATAATTAAGGGAAGATCAAGAACCCAAGTATTACTTGGACATGATCCCCATGTAATTGTACTACCTGACCCTAAAAAAGAAATTGAAGCTGTTTTACCACTCAGTGAAATCCTTCAGAGAGCTTTAGCAGATTTTTCAGGAGAAATATCTTATCATTACCCAGCTGGAAAAACCTGGGAATTTCTGAAAAGGACACCTTTTATAATTTCCACCATTGTCCGCTCCTCTCCCATTCCTGATGCTCCAGTGTATTATATTGATGACTCCTCATCAGGAAGGGGTGGAATTACAGGTCCTTCGTTGACCACTACTGTGCATACAAATTATAAATCTGCCCAACAAGTGGAACTCGCCACCCTGATACATTTACTATCCCATGTATCTGGCCCATGTAATGTGGTGAGTGATTCTGCATATGTAGTTGGTTTATTTCCTGGAATTGTCACTGCTTCTTTAAATGCCCATAATCCTATAATTCAGGAGCTGCTCCATAAACTACAACATCTCCTCCGAAATAGAACATTCCCTATATACATCTCCCACATCCGTTCTCACAGCCGACTCCCGGGCCAATGGTTCGAGGAAACGAAGCAGCAGATCTCTTGGCAGCACCAGTATTTAAATCAGCTGAGGAAGAGCACCAGACTCTACATACAAATGCCCGCCGCCTTCATGTACACCATGGCATCCCATGGAGACAAGCTAGACAAATTGTCCGCAACTGTCCTGTCTGTGCTCCTTTACATTGTACATCTCATGTAGCAGGAGCAAATCCTCGAGGTTTACAGACAAACCAATTGTGGCAGATGGATATAACTCATACTAACTTATTTCCCAACAAACCTTTCCTTCATGTGGTCATCGATACATATTCCCGGTTCATATGGGCTGTTCCTATGACGTCTGAAAGAGCTAAATCTGTTTGTTCATTTTTACTCCAGTGCTTCTCCGTCATGGGTATTCCCCATACCATAAAAACAGATAATGGTCCTGCTTACACCAGCAAAACCTTCAAATCCTTTTGCGAGGAATGGCAGATCAAACATATTACAGGAATTCCATATAATCCACAAGGACAAGGAATAGTTGAACGTGCCCACAGAACACTTAAAACTCAGCTATTAAAGCAACGAAAAACAAGCATGCCTCCAATGGATTCTTTATCTTTAACATTATTCACCTTAAACTTCTTAAATATACCTCAAGGAGATCCCTATACCGCGGCTGAACGTCACTTTCAAGAAGATATGCAAACTCAAAAAACAGTCAATTCACCTATCTGGGTGAAAATTGATGATAAATGGATTGCAGGTCACCTCCTCATTCGGGAAGAGGCTATGCTTTCATTTCTACAGACGATAACCCTGCCAAGAAACTCTGGGTCCCTCTGCGACTTGTTAAGACTAGAATTCTCCAAGAATCAAAAAACAACTAATTCTTTCAATATAAAGTCTTAAATTTTAAATTGCAAGTTGCTGTTTAAACTTCCTGGATTGGCTCCTTTTAATAATGATCTTGTTTTGCAGTCTGTGATCATGGTTCATGTCTAATATCTTGCCTTACAGCCTAAATATTTTCTTTCTTACAAAAAAAAAAAAGGGTGGAAAAATGGGTGGACTCTGATCACAGTGCTCATTACAAAAATGTTTGCTAAATCAATAAAAAAATTGTTTTTCTAATGATTCTGTTCACAGGATGAGATATTCGAATCCAGTAAACCTGCGCTACAGTGCTCAATACTCCGAGACTCCTAAAACAGTGCTCGCTAAAAATTTAATAATTTGCAAAACTAATTTTTCCCAATGCTCTGTTCACAGGAAAAGACACTTTCTCACCATCATTTGCCGGCTTTATATTTATGAAGCGCTTGACTCGTTACCATTTATCACTCTAAATGGGTCACATATACAGCTGTAAGATATTGATCGATCAAACGTATGTGTGCGTGTGTGTGCATGTGGTGGCCACCATTATGTTTGTGATTAATGTTGTGTCTATGTCATGTCTCAACTACTACCTTCTCAATTTCTGACCACTACAAACCTCTATTACATTCATCAACTCCACTGCTGATCCACTAGATTTATCAATTTTAAAATCATCAATTCTCATACTTATTTCCCTGCTCCACCCATGTTGGAGCTTCTTTATATTCTTCTCTCCATCCCAGACTTGGATCCCTACAAAGCCTTAAAATCTCTACTTGTGATTAACCTCGAAAAGTGTTTTTGTCTCGCCTAAGCTACAGGTACAGTTACCGGTGCCAATGTTCCCTTGCTGAAGAAGCCCTGCAAGACGCCCACACCGATGTTCCAGACACCTGCTCCAGCACTCAAGACTCCTGTTCCAGAGTTCAAGATATCACACCGATGTTCCAGACACCTGCTCCAGCGCTCAAGACTCCTGTTCCAGAGTTCAAGATACCACACCGATGTTCCCGACACCTGTTCCAGCACTCAAGACTCCTGTTCCAGAATTCGAGATACTTGTTCCAGTGTTCATGAGACCCGATCCAGTGTTCCTGACAATTCAACGAGTTCCTGATCGCTGCTCTCCAGAGACTCATACTCATATGATCACCGCTATTGCTGTTCCAGAAGTAGCCCCACAGACTTTACACAAAATATAGCAAATTGACTCTCACAAATTATGGACAGTGCAAACTATAGTCCGTTATAATCAGACAGCTAAAAACACTTTGTCTTGAACTTTGCTTTGGGTCCAAAAAACAAGTTAGGATCCTAAAGTAACATGTATTATCATTTTGTAATTCGAATTGTTTTTTCTTATCTTAATTTTCTGTACATTACTAAATATTTCTTACCTTTTCAATTTTTATTAGTAAACTAATCAGGGGGAGTTGTTGCAGGACTCCTTTAAGGGCCGCTGCATTAGCACACTAAAGGGCCTAGGTGAGGTGCAGGGAGGGATTATCTAAGGACATTTAACACTCCCTGCTTTCCATAACAATGGGAGGAAGGTCTGAGTTGAAGGGATATAAACTAGCCGGTTTTCACTCTCGCGTGCTTCTTTGGGGGCTGTGCTCGCTGTGAGCGGTCGCCCTGCTTGGAAGTGTTCTTCTCCTTTCCCAAAGCCTTTGCACGTGGTGGTCGCCATCTTGGCCTACACGTGGCTGGGGTTCTAGCCTGGAATCCTAAGCATCGGGTTTTTCCTTTTGCTGATTTGTATGCCTGAACCTGTGATAAGTAAAGTCTTTTAAAACCTCATCGGATCCCTGAGTGCTCATCCATTCCTCGCCGGCCGGAGGTAGAAGGGAACTTCGCTTCCCGGCACTGTCGGGGACCCGGCGGAGCGCCAAGACAGAACTCAACCTAAGGAATACTTCAAAGCAACAATCATTTTGATATTTAACAAAAGAAGGAAGTAAATAAAAATGACCATCAATAATCCTTTTTATACTTAATAAAATAAGTAAATAAGTAAAAGTAACCATCAATACTTTTGAAAAAAAGTTTAACAGAAAAAGTTTTAATTATTCAAGCAGAAAAGACATGGCAGAGTTTATTATCTGAGCTTAAAACAGGTTTGAACAGGTTTTATTAGCAAAACTGAATTAGCCAGAACTCAAATCAATGACCTTTAGGGCAACATATCACTTGTATCACTTGTCTTCCTGTTGTTCATCGATTTGCTCAAGCAGGCACCAGTAACATCTCCATGTCAAATGCTAGTGTAGCCTAAGGGTATCTGCTGGCTCCAGAAACATAAAGAGCCTCAAACCATTAGTTCAGGTCATGGGAATGAGGTTGATAATTGTTACTGTTTTTTGGCACATCAAATACGACATGGGTAGCTTGCCAGGCTCTGCAGGACAATATATATAACATCATAAACAAAAAATGAAAATAGGATTGAAAAACACAGAGAGAACATAAGGGCTATGGGGAGATTATGGAGAGAAATAAATTCTCCATCATAGGACTACTGGAAGAAGATGTAAAAAAGAGGAATAATTCCTAGTAGAAAAATAATAATCAAGACTATCTCCAAACTGAGAAGAGAGCAATGTGCACTGATTCAGGAAGCCCAAAAAGTTCTAAAGAAAATAAATCCAGAGGAACATCAAGACATATTGTAATCAAACTATCAAGAATAAAATGGAGACAGACTTCTAAAAAGCATCAAGATGGAAGTATTAACAAACATAAAAGATTAAAATTCTCTATAGAAAGTTTCTCCACAAATGAAGCTATACAGAGCAAGAATAAAATGGTCTGAAGCAGTCAAACCTACCGATTGAAAAGAACTTTAGCTGAGAATCCTCTATTCTACCAGATTATCATTTGGATTTAAGGAAGTGATAGAAATAGTTTTTGGCAAACTACAACCAAGGGTATTCACTGCCTCTAAACAAGATAGATCAGTTAATACTGATGTTTTATGAAAAGCAAGAAAGTCCCACTTGGCAGCAGAAAAAAACCAAAAGGTCATAAAATGGAGAAAATGGAGAAGAGTCAAGTTGACCCCCAAAACTGAACTCGAGACTTAACTGAGTCAAACTTGAAAGGTGAAATATACTTAAAACTAAGGATATAAACTCTAAATAATCATGAATAAAAATAAGTAATAAAAAGTGTAAGAGGTAATTGAAAGTTTGTCACTTCTTAAAATGCCTTTATCAAAACACAATAAGAAAAAAATAAAGGTTAGGAAAGTCAAATAACAATGCCGAATTACAAACACTAAAAAATCTTCTTTCAAATAAAATGACAATATCCATGTTATCAATTTCTCTAAATGTCAAAACTTTAACTATCCTATCAGTAGTCAAAAAGTGGCTGAATGTCTCAGGGCACAAGTTCAGCCTTTGGTGCTTGAAAGAGACTGGACTTACTTCTCATGATAAAGAGGTCACAGAGAAATACTGGAAAATGGTCTTCCAGAAAAATTGTAAACTGAAAAGAAAACACAGGAACAGCTATGCATATATCAAACCAAATAGAATTTAAACTAGAGAAGGCAATAAGAGATAAGTATAGACATTATACACTGACTAATAGATTAAACAATCAAGCTGATTGATTATTTTATTAGTGCATCAAAGCACTTAAAGAAATTATGGGAGATTTTTCACAACCCACTCTCATTGGTGGACAGATCAACCAAAGAAAAAACTGATAAGGAAATAAGGAATTTAAATAGGAAATTGTGAAAACTGTGTTTAATAGACTCATATAAATATATCCTACTCTCAAAATGCCAAATAAACATACTGTCCCTGTGCCCTTGGAATATTCTGAACGATAGACCCCCTCCCCGCGGCTCACACACACTGAGTTTCCATAAATTCATAGAAATAGAAATAATTTTAAGTTTCTTCTCAGATCACAATGCTATGAAGATGTAAATTATCCATAAAGAAATATGGGTAAAGAGTAAATAGTTGTAAGCTAACATACTGTTGAACAGGCATTGGGTTAAAGAGAAAATAAAAAGAAGCAAAACTTTTTCTTAAAATAAATGAAAATGAAGATACAAATGATTATAACCTTTGAGACTATGAAAACAGTACTAAGAGGTAAGTTCATACTATAATATGCTCCTATTAGGAAAACCTTCAGATATATAATCTAATTTGACATCTTGAGAATCTAGGAAGGAAACAGCAAATAAAACCTGAAACATAAAAAAGAAAATAATAAAAATACCAGTAGAGTTCAATGATATGAAAATCAAGAATACAAATACAAGGGTTAAATAAAATCAGGAGGTGTTTCTTCAAAAAAATAATATTCACTGACCCTACATAAACTTCAGAGGGTAAACAAGAGAATTTTTTTCTCATAAATTATAACAAATGAAAGGAGAAAAGAGAGTCTTAAGAGAAACTTAAAAACACAAAAGAGGCTATTTTAACAATGTTATGCTAAGAAACTGGAGAACTAGAAGAAATGAATTACTTTTAATATTGATTTATTGATTGGTTTTGGACCACACATTGCTGTTCTCCAGGCCTACTCCCAGGTGTCTGTTCAAGGATCACTCCTGGCAGTTCTTAGGGGACCTTCTACTGTACCAGGGTTGAACCCAGGCCAATTTCTTTCAAAGCGAATGTCATATCAGTCTTACTATCTCCCCAGCCCGTAATTAATTTTTTTTTGTAACATTCCCTTGACATTGACATAAGAGTAAATAGAAAACATATGAAAAAATGCTTATCACTTAATGCCAGGGAAAGGCAAATCAAAACATTAATGCCTCACAACACCAGTTAGAATGTCCTATATAAAAAATCCATAAACAGCTAGTGTTGGCAAGTATATGATGTAAAAGTTACCTCCATCCACTGTTGGCAGGAATATCATCTGATTCAGATTAGGAAAAAATAAAACGAAGACTTCTCAAAGATTAAAAAAAAATTCCATAAGAACCAGCAATTTAAATCTTTGGCATCTATTCTGAGAACACAAAAGCCTTAACTCACAGAAGAATATTGCAACCTATATTGCTTGAAATACTGCTTATGATAGCAAGATCCAGAAATATCCCCAATCCAATGACACAAGTTAAAGTTGTGGCATGTATACACAACAGAATACCACTCAGCTCTAAGAAAAGATGAATTGTATCTATTGCTGCAACTTGAATGAAGCTAGAGGGGGTCAGAACATATGCAGGATTTTTCCACTCATAAATGATATAAAATGAAACAAAGAAAGGAAATGAACAGTATCTAATGATAAAATTCTTTTGAACTTTAATACAGAAATGAAATTACTAAGGAGTGGGGACAGTGGGGTTGGAGGACTGGATAAAAAAGTGAAAGTGGGAAAAGAAGGAGAAGAATAAAAATGAGCTATGGACACCTAAGTATATTCAGTAAGTTATATACCAAAAGCCTAAAATTAACACTATTGTAATGATACTATTTCATTTAAATTTAAAAATCATGTATGTATGTATCAGAATAGTGAATACTGTTTAAATTTGATACTTATGTAAAATGCTTTTCATTATGGACATGTTTTTTTAATGTGCTGAATAAAATTTGTCAGTATGAATAATTTTTCATTATTTGCCAAAACATATGAGAGTTTAGAAGACCTATTTCTACCATGAGTTTACTAATTTCACACTGCAAAATTTGAACAGACTTGGATTTGTATAGTGTGAAGAAAAATAAAGATAGATAAAGATTTCTAATCTGAAATTTGAATGCAAAGAAAGTGTAATATATTCTTTCTAGATGGAATTACTAAGACTTATTTAAATCCAGGTATACACTACATCTGCAACTACCTAGTTCAGCTGAGACACAATAAATGCTGAACATGTCAGGCTAAGTGCTTTATACTGCTTCCAGGCCACGTTTTTATGCTTCCCAAGTCATATGAAATTTGAAATTAGGCAAAATAATTGACACAGCTTCTTAGATAACATATCACTACTGTCATATGCCATCCCTGAAACTAAGGCCCACATTAAGACATTCATTACTGTCTAGAGAATAAAGACTGTAGAATACAGGAAATTTTCTGAATATTTTAAGAGGATTAGCCTTATCCTTGGTTAGGTTCATCTAAAGGTGAGAGTAACTAACTACTAATTACATGAAGGGTGTATTATTAGTAAGATTCTTTCTCTCTTTTTCCACATATCCTCAGTTAAAATTAATGAATCTGCAATTAAAAATTTGCTAGAATTTTCAAATCATGATGCCTATTCTGGATATTCCATTACACGTTGAAGTAAGGGAATAATTTGCAGAAAAAAAACAGGAAAAATATGGAGCGTGTCATACTGAGAATGAAGAAATTCCCTCCAGCTCATGCTGGTATGTTTAGAAAAAGTTTATTGTTGGTGGGAATGCCAGCTGGTATAGCCTTTTTGGAAAACAATATGGACATTCCTCCAAAGACTAGAAATTGAATTCCCATTTGACCCAGCCATACCACTCCTGGGAATATACTCTGGGAAACCAAAAATGCACGGAGGAAACTCTATGTTCATAGCAGCATTATTCACAATAGCCAGAATCTGGAAACAACCAGAGTGCCCAAGAATCGATGACTGGATAAAGAAGCTTTGGTACATCTAACAATGGAATACTATGCAGCTGTTGGGAAAACTGAAGTTATAAAATTTGCCTATAAATGGATGGACATGGAGAAGATCATGTTGAGTGAAATTAGCCAGAAGGAGAGAGACAGATATAGAATGACTGCATTTATTTGCATGGCATAAATATATATGTATATATTATGATACCAATATCCAAGGTCAAGTGAAACATATATCAGGAGGTCTTGTCAAAGGTGGAAATTATCACAAACGTGTGGGAGTCAGAGGTTAGGTAAGACAGAAAATGGAACAGTGCGCTAACAATTGTCGAAAGTACGAATACCAACCTAGAACTGAGCATTAAATACAGGCAAAAGGATACACATGACAACCCTTTAATGAATGTTCTGTAATCCGCAATCTGGAAGGGAAGGAAAAGAGAAAGAGATAGAGAGAAAGGGAAAGAAATAATGAACCTGCCATGGAGACAGGCTGAGGAGGGGGCGGGAATCAGGGGCATTGGTGGTGGGAAATGGGCATTGGTGGAGAGACGGGTGCTGGAACACTCTATGACCAAAACCCAAATATGAACATCTTTGTAGTTGTATATCTCATGGTGGTATAATAAAATACTTATAAAAAATAAAAATAATAATCACTAAGTTTAGAAAAAGAGCTCCTAATACTTTACTGATTAAATTTTCTAATAGAAAATAGTATATTCTTATTTCCTGTAAATAATTCCACATGTTTTATTCTTAAAAAGCCTCTTCAAAGGCTTTTTACTTTAATATATGGTATTAAGTATATGCCACAGACTTAATACCATATATTAAGAGGGGTTCGGCAGGGTGATACCATTTCACCAAAACTCTTCAGTGCCACCCTTGAGAATATCATGCGACAATTAGAATGGGACAGAATGGGAGTGAAGATAGATGGTTGGCAACTAAATCACCTCCACTTCACTGATGACATCTTTCTAATAACACCAAATATTAGCCAAACGGCACAAATGCTGGCTGACTTTGACTGACAATGTGGAAAGATATTTCTACAGCTGAATCTCAACAAAACTATGTTCATGAAAACGAACTAGTTCCAGAGGTCCCATTCACTCTCAATGGAACAAACATCTCTGAATGCAGCAGTTATGTGTACCTAGGTCGAGAAGTCACCATGATGAACGACCTAAAACCTGAACTGCGCAGGAGGAAGAGAGCAGCATGGAATGCCTTCAAAGACATCAAAGAAATAGCTAAAAGGACAAAGAATCTCCGGCTCCAGACAATCTCTTCAACAACACCGTTCTCCCTGCATTAACATATGCCTCAGAGACCTGGGCCCTATGAAAGCAGGATGAGAATGCTATCTGGGTCTCCCAAAGAGGATTCGAAAGAGCTATGCTTGGAATATCACGCCTCACTCAAGTGAAAGAAGAAATCCGAACTCCGACCTCCGTCGCTGTTCCAGAGTCAGGGACACTGCCTCATTTGCCAAGGCATCGAAAATCAGATGGGCTGGATATGTAATGTGATTTGGAGACGACCGCTAGACTAGAGCTGTTACCGACTGGATCCCAAGGGATATTAAAAGATCACATGGCCGCCCACCTACAAGATGGTCAGACTTCTTCGTAAAGATCCTGAACGAACAGTTCGAGGCTCTTTGCATTCCTGAAGCAATCAAATGCCATTGGGTTACACTGGCACATGATAGGGTCAAATGAAAATATTACTGGTGCCTGCTCGAGCAACTCAACGAATAACGGGATGTCAAGTGATCAAGTGAAGTATATAGACAAAATTTTAAAGCTCTGATTTCCAACCTTAGTATCAGCCATGGTGTGACTTTAGTTAAGTCACTCCATCTCATTTTAGACAAAAAGACAAGTAGTTTCAACCTTTCTAACTAAAATTATAACAGAGTGTGGAAACAGTGTGTGATCCAGCAATTGTTACATATGCTTCTCTATCTCAGTAATGTCTCATACCAGGGTACAGATAAATAGACCTCATAATTCTAATACAACATATTGTTTAGATGGAGAAAGTTTTTCTCTAATCTGTTGGATGACAGGCTTAGCTAGCTTGGGAGCGTTACTGTTTTACCCACTCGCTGCTTAATCTATTTACATGTTCTTAAACCAAGGTTAATTCTAATGAGATCTCTCTTCTATGTAAACACTGATAGAGGGTGTGGCAGTTACAGAAGTCACTTTGTCTCTGAATGAGTATTTCTGACTTATTATTATACATCTACTAAACTATTATGTTATCTAGATTAGGCACAGCTACTCTTTATATCCACTGCACCCAGCATGGGAGAGTTAAAATTTACCAGGAGACTACCACCCTGGCTATGTTGAGACTATCATATAAGATTATAAGAAGGATCACACTAGTTTTCCCTCAAGCAGGCAAGCATGACCCTTTCAGTATTAGAGAACAATATACTCAGGATCACCCTGGTGCAGATAATAAATAAGAAGGACTTTGTGGGTGCCATCTAGATTACATGAAATTAAGATGCATTATTTTATACCAGACTGTTGCAGGACTCCTCTAAGGGCCGCTGCATTTGCTCTGAATTGCCGCCTGCAAATCACTTCGTAGATAAGGGGGTAGTCTAAATGGGGCAGTTTATCTGACCATGTATGCTGTACTAGCTGGTATAAATATTCTCCCATGCTACCACAATCATCGTGGGACTAGCTAGATCTTACCAGCATATTAGCCTGGCCATGTAGGACCCCTAAGTAATTAGACCAGAGAGAAATGCTGTTTGCTTCCAAGCAAACAAGCATGGCTCCCTGATATACTCAAAGGCAACTAAAATACAAAACTACAATGAAGTAGAAGAGACTTGTGAAGGCTTGGAGAAATATTTAACTGGCATTAGTATTAGTCTTTGGTACAGAAACATGCCATCTCAGAAACCCCCTTCTCTACCCTATAAAGGCATTTCCAGGCAGATCTTGGCTCAAAACATTAGCATACTAAAGGGCCTAGGTGAGGTGCAGGGAGGGATTACCTAAGGGCATTTGACCCTCCCTGCTTTCCATAACAGTGGGAGGAACGTCTGAGTTGCAGGGGTATAAACTAGCCTGTTTCCTCTCTCGCGCACTTCTTTTTGGGCTCTCTCTTTGTGAGCGTTCACCCTTCTTGGGAGTCTTGTCTTCTCCTTTTACAGGGCCTTTACATGTGGTGGCCGCCATCTTGGCCTACACGTGGCTGGGGTTCTAGCCTGGAATCCTTAGCACCGGGCTTTTCCTTTTGCTGATTTGTATGTCTGAACCTGTGATAAGTAAAGCCTTTTAAAACTGCATCGGATTCCTGAGTTTTCATCCATTCCTCACCAGCTCGAGGGTAGAAGGGAACTCGCTTCCTGGCACTGTCGGGGACCCCAGCGGGAGCGCCCCGACACCAGACCCTCTCTCTTTCTCCAGTGTTTTACATAAGAGATAATCTCAGAGGAAGGCATTAGTCCTTTGCATACTCCTTTGTTTATACCTGTAATAGGGTATGGCACCACCTTCTACACTCTTCTGCTATCTAGAAGCTGTTTAGGGTGCTTTGTTTACAGGAACCTACCTGTCAACAGTTAGGATTACTTTGGTGTATATAAGGGGACCGACATGAGGCACTCACCCCTTCTTTTGGGTAGGACTCCTCTCGGGTGAGATCCTCTCGCTTTGGTGGGAGACTTGGGCTCTCTTGTATAGTCTACATTCTGACCAGGCTAGAGTTCTTTCATTATATTGGATTGCAGTGGTAGAGCTTTTGTACTATTAAAAGCCATTTTGGAACTGTGCCAGAATCATGAGTTTTCATCTGTTCACCAGCAGCCTCGGAGGTAGAAGAGAACTTCTGTCCTGTTACTGTTGGGGACCTCAGCAGCTCCACTACACTAATCAAAATAGAAAGTCTGAGATTTCTGTACCTGGAATTCATTAAAATTAGGGCAAATGTACTCCTGTTTGAGATGATTTACCTGCAGCCATCTTGAATCTGGCACGATTATATCAAAGTTCTCTCAAGATCTCTTCTTGGTCTGAATCTATAACTGTAGGATAGATAACCTGTGGTAGAGATGCCACATACAAGCTGCCAGTAAATGTCCTTGGAATAAAAAATAATAAATATTATTAAATGATTAATCAAAAAGAAATATTTATTATGTTGCTCTTTTGCCATAAAATCTGCTGATTCACTCCTAATGTGAAACTATAAGCTTTAGAAAAGATATCTCTTATTGTGATCTGCTTAGTAGGTATTAAATTCTATATCTGTCCTTGACAGGTCCATAAATAAGCCATGTAAACGATCTTCAGGAACTCCTGAGGATAAGAATACACCCAAATTGATGTGCAGGGTGGGCCCATGTATTTCACTTACAAATCTTATCATTTTCACGTGATTTCAAATAATTGATACTATGACCCAACTATTGGGAAGCATCTTAAATATGCACTTAAGTTGCAAGACTTGGCTCTCTATCACATTACTTTTCATTTATCTCAAAGGATGCATTAATTCAAACAATCTAGGAGACGTAGATTCTAGATAATTTACATAGTATATCTGAATTGTCATAATATGTATTTTATTATAGAATATGAGACAAGATACATGTAGCAGAGTTGCTATTGACTCTTCCTGGGCTCGACTGATCATGAGGCATCCAGGAGGGAAGGCAGGTTCCAGCCCTGGCCCGCCATCCCAATTGAGCCTTGTAAGAAGCCAGAGGAATCCCCACACCCTGAGGGCAGCCATTTTTAACATCCAGACTCCACAGCTCATCAGAGCTTATCAGAGCTTATCAGAGCTTTTCTCCAAGAGAAAAGCCAATCTCTCCATTGCACTTAGCCACATCTGTAAATGCATGAACTGAGAGCCTACTACTGAGAGTACCCCACCCTCAAGGCAGGGCCTGGCAAGCTACCCGTGTTAATTTGATATGACAAAACCAGTAACAATTATGGAGCTCATTCCCACGACCTGAAGGAATGGTTTTAGGCTATTCCTGTTCCTGGAGCAAGCAGATGCCCCCTGGGGTACACTAGCTAGCAACAGGACGTTTGGAGATGTTACTGGTACCCACTTGAGCAAATCAATGAACAACTGGAAGACAAATGACAAGTGATTATAGAATATTATTATAGATAATTTTCCCTAATATACTAAGGTCATAGAAGTGTCAATTATGAGAGACCAATTACTTTAAATACTTGTCACCTGTCTTCCTGTTATTCATTGATTTGCTTAAGCGGGTGCCAGTAAAGTTTCCATTCATTGGGAATGAGTGGAGACTGTTTTAGGCATATAGAACAAACCACAGGTAGCTTGACAGTCTCTGCCATGGCCCTGGATTCATGCTAGGGGACCCAGTAGTGAAACATAAAAAACTTAACTATATTGATTTAGGTTAAACATGAGCTCCTTAAAACAGTAAGATGTTAGAAAGCTGGGATAGCAATAGCAGTCAAACCCACAGCCTAAACTTATACTATTACATAGATAAGGTAAAAATAGTCAAGTATATTTGTAGAGGTATATTCTGGTTACAAGAGTTAAGATAGTGGTAGAAGTATTACTTCTCATTGTAAGAAACAAGAATTATTTTAAGAATTTCACATGGAGACCATTGAGATGGGTTCAAAGGACTGGGTCATAAGCTTTGCATTCAGGAATGTCAGGTTCATTCCTGGGAATTCCTTGGTCCCCCAATATTGCATGAGTGATCCCTGAGCAATGCTTTGCATGCTTCCCCAAATAAGTACTGTATATGGTAGTAATTGGAAGAATGATAATTCTTGAAATAAAAATCGTTTTTTGTTCAACAGACACAGTGAATTAATATCACAACATTCACTGTAGTTTTTCCTATTAAGTGAGTAAAAACAACTAATTTCCTGACAGAAAATAACTCACTACTATCTGTTATGTGCACTAAGTATTCATAAAAGGGAATAGAGATGGCTATACATACAAATGCCCTTAACTGAGCACGCTAAAGTCCCCGGTACCAAGGAGAATAGGTTTCAGTTTCTATAAGTATTAAGGTACCTACTCTGCATATTTATCTTTAAACACTACCTTCTATTAAGACTCATCACTCCCTTTTCATTTTGTGCATCACCTCTAGGAAAGTTGGTAAGAACGTTCCTTAAGCAACAAGGAGCAATGTTTATGCAACAACCTATTCAACCAGATGCAGGAATTCTCACTTAGTTGCACCAGCTAAGAATAATAAAGCCACTGCTTTCTGAAGCCACTTTTGGACCACCAGGGAAATCAGACTTGCTCTTTCAAAGAAATTTTATTTGAGGCAAGTGGAGTGGGAATAGGGAGCATCATGCTGTTCTTAGGATTTACTCCTGTTTCTGTGCTCAGAGATCACTCCTGTAGGTGCTCTAGTGCTCTAAAAGCCCTAAATGATTCTGAGATGACATCAAGTCCTCTGGACTGTAAGATTACATGAAAATAATCTGACTAGCTTAGTTTATGGCAATTAAAGCATTACTTAACTTTACAGAATTTTTCATAAGTACCTTTGATAATAAACATTGATGAAATAATCTTAAAAAGCATATTTTAATCTTTTTTATTAAAGTTTTATTTGTTAAAGAAGAACTTTAAACTTAAAAACCATACCCAAGATGAGGAATTTTATATCATCCATATTAAAATTCACTTAACTTTTATAAAATAGTTTGAACTAACACTGTTATAGCATAACACAGGCTTTCATAGATAATAATTTGATGTATATCAAATATGTAATTTGATATTGATGAAATAATCTTAAAAGCATATTTTTAATCTTTTTATTAAAGTTTTATTTGTTGGAGGGACATGGAGACTATCATGCTGAGTGAAATTAGTCAGAAGGAAAAGGACAGATATAGAATGACTGCATTCATTAATACGACATAAATAGATACCAGTGTTTTACTCAATGTGGGGAAATGGTAATGGCAGATTAAGACTCACCATTGAATATACACAAAGAGACTTAAGTGATAAACTCTAAATACCTGCAGGGCTAGCCACAATGTGTAAAATAACAGGCAGAGAGATGCAGAGACAGAGAGAGAGACAGAGAGAGAAAGAGAGGAAACTGGGGTACCTGCTATTAAGGCAGCATGGGGGTGGGCAGGAGGGGTGGGGGTACATTGGTGGTGGAAATGGGGCACTGGTGGAGGGATGGGTGCTGGTATACTGTATTACCAAGAACCAATTATGATCACCTTTGTAATTGTATGTTTCACTGTGGTATAATAAAAAATAAAAAAATTAAAAAAAAAATAAAACCATAAAAAAATAAACAAATAAAGTTTTATTTGTTAAAGAAGAACTTTAAACTTAAAAACCATACCCAAGATGAGGAATTTTATATCATCCATATTAAAATTCACTTAACTTTTATAAAATAGTTTGAACTAACACTGTTATAGAATAACACAGGTTTCATAGATAATAATTTGATGCATATCAAATATGTAATTTGGTATACATTAATTTATATTATATAGATATAATTATGTATATAATTATATATTATATGATGCATATATACATCACATTATATTATGTGCGTGTATATATATCAATACCTTGCTACCAGGAAATGTGTTTCCATCCTCAGCCAAAAATTGGCCCTTTCAACTTATTTAAGCAACTTCTTTCCTAACCCTTCCCATTTCTTTGTCTTGTTTTTGTTTTTTGCTTCAGGCCACACTAAACAGTGCTCAGGGCTTACTCCCGGGTCTAAGCTCTTACCTCTTCGCTGGGGTGCCTGGGATCAAACCCAGGCTGGTATTGTTCAAGACAAACACTCTTCCTGCAGTACTATTGCTCCAGTTCACCTTCCCTTCTGTTAACCACCATTTTGTTATTACTCTCTGAATTTGAAAATCCACTAATATTTATAGGTTTATTACATAATATAAAAATGTTTTGTGGGGCGGAGCGATAGCCCAGCGGGTGAGGCGTTTGCCTTGCACACGGCCGGCCTGTGCCAGCCGGGTTCGAATCCCGGCATCCCATATGGTCCCCAGGCACCACCAGGAGTAATTCCTGAGTGCAGAGCCAGGAGAAACCCCCTGAGCATCGCCGGGTGTGACCCAAAAAAGCAAAAAAAAAAAAAAAAATTTTTGAAATAAAAATAATTAACTATACTACATCTATCAAAATAAAAGTTCTAGTCAAGTTACCTTCACCACAAAATGATTTAAGGACAAAGGAGATTTGGAACTATAGGAAGAATATATCCCCAATTTTCAAATATTCCCAGTGTCTACTTCATGATTTCACATTATGAAGATAAATGCTGCCATTTTGCCTCACTATGAATTAATGATTTGATTCATATAGAGACAAATTAGATGAATTGAGCATGAGAAAAGAGACCTTATCAGTGATAACTAAATCTGTATTGATGATCAGAAAACAAAAGCTATTAATTTCTCATTAAATTTATCCTCCTGACACCTAAAATTTTAATGACATTCCTCTATTAATAATGTTTTCATACTTCATGATGTAGTTATCCAGAACTTTTCAAGTTTGTTTTCTTCTCTTTGCAAAGGTTTTAATCAGGAAAACTGTGATTTTTAAGCTATTTCATATTTAAACTCTTTATTCTTTTTTTTTTTTTTTGCTTTTTGGGTCACACCCGGCGATGCTCAGGGGTTACTCCTGGCTCTGCACTCAGGAATCACTCCTGGCGGTGCTCGGGGACCATATGGGATGCCGGGATCGAACCCAGGCCAGCACAGGCCGGTCGCGTGCAAGGCAAACGCCCTACCCACTGGGCTATCGCTCCGCCCCTAAACTCTTTATTCTTAAGAGCACTCTGTCCAATTCATTTGAAGCTTAGTTACTCTGTTCTCACAATTGAGCGCATCTTGACATTTTGAGAATGAATACAGTCCTCAGGAGAATGTGCAAATTGCTCAGATTTAACAGCTGCTCTCATTTAGAGGTATATATGGTCATGTTAAGAATATATTAATTGCACTTCAGAATTAACTTTGACTAAAGTGTCTATGAAAAAGGCCCCACATATAATCATTTATTACTCTGTAACCTTATACATAGCAGAGGCTCATCTTAAAAGACTGGAAGATGCATTAATCTTTAAAGAGTAAACAAACTCATATGCATTTTTTAAAAAATCAGCAACAACTTTATTACTCCTGCCATGAGCCATCAGCTATACTTAGATTAAATTTAATGGGAACTTGTGTACCAATAATCTTGGCACACCACCTACTAATGGGGAGATGATTACATATTTTTCAAATGCGTATTCAGGGAAGCATACTTAATGGTGCATTGTAACCTTTCAAAAATGAAATTAAAACATAATTGAGCAGTATGAGGAGGTAGAAGTAGCAGTTTTGTAGTTAGAAGAAAGGATAAAATCAGAAGGGGCCTAGAGCTAGCAACTCTAATCCTTTCTTTTGTAAACCATATTCTTTCTTGAAATATGACTGGCTCTGGAGCCAATATGTGATATTTACATTAGAAAACTTAAAAAAAAACTGATAGTGTACCTACAGCCATTTAGATATAGAAGTGATAGCAAAGGTTTACTTCATTTGTTCCTTCAACTAATTTTTACCCTATTAATAATACAATTTTTATCTTCCTGTTTAAAAGAATTACAATTTCAGTATACTTTGGGTCCTCTGATACCTTCAGTATTAGATTAGCTTTTAGCATTTCTCTATAGCACTTTGCATGGATGATGATTTTCACATGCAACAATCATAAACTTGCTATCCATAACTGTAATCAGCCCTACTGAAACTCTACAGCATGTTCTCTACGTTTCAAAAGAATGCATGGGAACACAAATAAGAAACAGGGATTTCATTGTTAAATACTTTGAATTCACTTCACCAGACTTCAATCTTCCATAACTTCCAGCTTTCACTAGCATTAGAAATATATCTTTCAGCTGATGATTTGATCACTTCACATACATTATTCATCAATTTGCTTGAGTGGGTGCCAATAATGTTTCCATTTGACCCACCAAATGCCAGTGTAGCCCAATGGCATCTGCTTGCTTCAGGATACAAAAGCCTCAATCATTTGTTCAGGGTATTGACAAAGAACACTGACAATCTTGTAGGTGGGTGGCCACGTGATCTTTTGACATCCTGTGGGATACAGTTGATAACAGGTATAGTCCAGGGTCAACTGAAAATCACATTACATGTCCACTCCATCGGATTTTCGATGCCTTGGCAAACAAGACAGCATCCCTGACTCTGGATCATTGATGGAGGTCAGGACTCCAGATTCCTTCTCTCACTTGAGTGGGGGAGTGATATTCCAAGCATAGCTCTTTTGATTTCTCATTGGGAAACCTGAATAGCCTTCTCATTCTGCTTTGGCAGAACCCAGGTCTCAAGGCATATGTTAATGCTGGGACAACTGTGGAGTCAAAGAGAAGTGCCTCGAACTGGAGGTTCTTTGTCTTTTTAACTATATCTTCAATGCTCTTGAAGGTGTTCCACGTCACTCTCTTCCTCCTGCACAGCTCAGGTACTATATCGTTTATCATGTTGAGTTCTCGACCTAGGTACACATAATGCTACATTCAGAGATTTTTGTTCCATTGAGAGTAAATGGGGCCTCTAGAACTAGTTCATTTTTATGAATATAGTTTTGTTGAGATTCAGTTGTAGACCTATCTTTCCACATTGTTGGTCAAAGTCAGTCAGCATTTGTGCCACTAGGCTAATGTTTGGTGTTATTAAAACGATCTCATCAGCAAAGTGGAGGTGGTGTAGTTGCTGACCATCTATATTCACTCCCATTCCTTCCCATTCTGTCACATGATGTTCTCGAGGGTGGCGTTGAAGAGTTTTGGTGAAATGGTATCACCCTGCCGAACCCCTCTTTTGACATTAATGACCACTTCTTTGTAGAAGAGTGAGATCCTGGTGGTGAATCCATAATATAGCTCACGAAGGATCTTGATGTATTGGGTTTGAAGGCCCTGTTTGGCTAGGGCTTTGATGACCACTTTGGTCTCAACAGAAAGAAAGGCTTTCTTTAAATCAATGAATGTGAGACAGAGCGGCATTTTTGAACCATCTACAAACCTCAATGAGCTTGGTTGCAGTGTGGACATGGTCAATTGTGCTGAATCCTTTTTGGAAGCCATCTTGCTCATATGGTTGCCCTTCATCTAATGTTCTGCAAATCCTATTAAGGATTACTCAAGTGAACAGCTTGTAGATGATGGACAACAAGCAGATGAGGCAATAGTTGTTAATGTCGTAAATGTCTCCCTTTGTGAACAGTAGAACTGTCCTGCTGGTTTTCCATTGGGAGTTTACCTTGTATTCAGACAGGCAGGGTGTGAAGAGCCAAGCCAGTGTATTGATGAGTACCGATGGCAGATTCTTCAGGTGTTCGGGTCTGACTTTTTCTGTGCCGAAGTGCTGTTTGCTTCCTTACCAACAAAATGGCATGTCAGATTTCAGAAGGGAGAATGTTGGGAACCGACATATCCATCAGGCAAATTTTGGTATGAATGAAATGGCATGTCGGATTTCAGAAGGGAGAACTTTGGGAACGACATATCCATCCTGCAGAATTTGGTATGTGGACGGGTGGACATGACTATCAAAGAGTAGAAGTCATGGATAATCTTCTCCATTGCCTTTCTGGAAGATGTGATAGATCCATCAGGACATCAGAGGGCAGTCATCTTGGTCTTATAGTTGGTGAAGTAGAGGCGGGTGTTGCGAATCCTTTCCCAGCTTCTACTTTTCCCAGTATTGCTGCTCTTCTCTCTTTGAAGTCTTTCTATGTCGCTTCTTGGCACTGCTTTGTGAGCTTGGACGTTAGCCTTTGGTTGCTTGAAGCTCACACCTTGCTATGTTGGCAAATGAGCTCGAGAGTTTTTGAAGAGAGGCATCTCTTTTGTCTTTCTCTCTCTTGGCATTCTTCGCACTATCATGGATGTGCTGAACCAGTCAGTTGTATTCTTCATCGATGTTCAATGATGGCATCTTCCCATATTGCTGCAATGGTGCCAAAGAGTTCCCAGTGGTAGTCATTCTAGGAGTTCTCTTCTTAAACTTTGCAGCCTTTTCTCCCCTTTGCATGAAGTAGAATTTTTCATGAAGAAGATGGTGGTATGATCCTGTTAGGAATTTTGGGATGACAGCAACATCAGTCAGGCAAAACTGTAGATTGAATAAGATGTGGTCAATTTCATTGTGGAACTGCCCACCAGGAGATTCCCATGTACAACATTTTGATTCAGCCTTCTGGAACTGTGAGTTCCCAGGAATGGTCTTGTTGGACATGGTGAACTCAGATAGTTTCTCACCCTGTTTGTTCCATTCTAGGCCATGAGCCCCAATGTGGAGTTCTTCGGCCAATCTTCTTGGTACTCTCTTGGTATTTAAATCAGTGACTATGATCTTGTGGAAGGTATGATCTTCTTTATAGAACTCCTCCAATTCCATGTAGAATTTCTCAATCTTCTTCCTTGTATGTGGATGTTGGTGCATAGACAACGAATAGAAAACTGCCAGCAGTGAGCCTCATCTCCTCAAGTGTAATCATCCTATCCAGTTTGTTAGGCATTCAAATGAATCAATGCTCATGACCAGGTTTGTGTTGACAAGGACACCGACACCACTGATGCCTCTTTTGTCACATGTCCAAGGAACAAGTTCTTCTCTTGTCAAAAATGTCATGATGCTACTGACAACCACTTGTCTTGGTCAGACCAATGTTGTCATACTTGATCTTTCGCACTTGCACCATCAGGTCCTCAATATATGCTTCTGATGCCAGCATATGTGCATTGAAAGTACATAGAGTCATTTTAGTCCTTCTTCATTTTGGCATCCTAGTTTGGTCCTGAGATTTTTATCAACCACTCCTTGTTCGTTCCTCTTAGTGCAGCCGTATTAAGGGCTCTTTCAGTGTCGGGAAAATATGCATTGCTATTACTGGTTTTGTCATATTGACTATGAATCGGATAGCTTGCCAGATTCTGCCATCCTGGCAGTTTACTCTCAGTAGCTTGCCGGGCTCTCTGAGAGGGCTGGAAAGAAGATTCTTGGTAATTTGGAGATAAATCTTGGTAATTTGGAGATTTGATCTCCAGGCAGAGCAGCAACAGTTCTCCCTGTTGTACTCCCTGCACTCCACTGACCAGGAGGGATCTGGGACAGAGAATGACTTCCAGCCCAAGTCCACTGTCCCAATAGAGCTTCAGAAGAACCCAGAAGAACCCCCACACCATGCGGGCAGCATATTTCATCATCCAGACCCCACAGCTTGTCAGAATTCAACCCAAGAGACTAAGCCAATCTCCAGCCTGGCTTGTCAGATAACCAGCCTATAGAGACCCTCCCTTCAGAGGAAAGTATCTCAAGCCCAGGAATGCTTGAACCACAGACGCAGATAGACCAGGCAGAGTATCTACCCACTCTCCCCCATTGCACACGGATGCAAAGCAGCTGAACTATTTATCTCCAAATTTTCCGCTCAGAAATCTGAACAATTTCCCAGAAAGAATTGATGCAGATGAGATAGAAGTGGTAATTTTGGGCCTCTCCTCTGTGTTTGCTCGCATTCCCAGGGATTCAAGAATGGAAATATTGAGTAATAATGATGCTCAGGCTCAGAGTTGGAAAGTAGAAAAGTTTATTGGAAAGGAGAAGAGTAAAGAAGGGGAGGTCCCCATGCAGGGCAAAAATTAGTATATAGCAAAATTAGTAATGGGCAAAATTAACTATGGCTCTTTTTTTGGCTTTTACATAGGAAAACTGAGTCTTTGTGATACAGGGAATTCAGGGAAGTTAAAGATAAGGACTTTCCTGAGACCCTTTTCAATAAAATTGGGCTCTTGGCAAATGTTACAGAGGATGCATGGGTCTAACAGATCCTTGTCTGGCCATTTGTCTTAGATATTTCACATCATCTTAGCCTCCCCACAAGGCTAAGCTCTGGAGAAGAATTTTATGATGGACAATTATTAACTCCAATAGATTTATAATAGCTTCATAGAATTGACACTTTAGCTATTATCTCTCAAACTTATCATTTTCAGATTTTGTAACCAATGATGTATTTTTTCTCAATGAATTTGTGAATTCTAATTATTTCATGTATATAAATCATAAAAATTGACTTCACCCAAGAGAGGGGCCAATCTCAAGCCCTGCTCATCAGAGTCCTACCCTACAGTGAAGACTACTTCAAGCCCAGGTATGCCTGATCCATGGATTTCGACACATGGGGCAGAGCTGCTACTGACTCTCCCTGTGCTCAGCTGATCATGATGGGCCCGTAAGGAAGGCGAATTCTAACCCTGGCCCACCATCCCAACAGAGTCTTGCAAGAAGCCAGAGGAACCCCTACACCATGAGGGCTGCCATTTTCAACATCCGGACTCCACAGTTCATCAGAACTGCACCCAAGAGAAAAGCCAATCTCTACCGGGCCTCGAGGCTGATCACTAAATGCACGAGATGAGAAGCTACTACTAAGAGTATAACACCCACACACAGCTGAGCCTGGCAAGCTACCTGTGTCCTATTTGATATGCCAAAAACCAGTAAGGATTATAGACCTCATTCTCATGACCTGAAGGAATAGTCTGAGACTCTTTGTGTGCCTGGAGCAAGCAGATGCCCTTGGGCTTCATTAGCATGAGACAGGATGTTTGGAGATGTTACTGCCTGCTCGAACAAATCAATGAACACCGGGAAAACAAGTGATACAAGTGATACAAGTGAAATCATAAAAGATATATTCTTATTTAAGGATCATCTATCATTTAATATAACTTTATTATGGATCTTATATAAATATGTCATTATTTATTGTCAAATAATATTCTATTATGTACCTATGTTGCATTTTTAATCCATTCAGTAGATGATGGAAATTCACATTGCTTTTACCTCTTTTCCAGCATAAGTAATACTATAAAAGCAATTACACAAGTTTTAGTGGGATATACATTATCATTTTTCAGGAGTATATGCCTAGGAGTGAAATTGGTAGATCAAATGGTAACTATATTTAACATTTTTTAGAAACTTCCAGATTGATTTCCAAACTGATATAATTATTTTACATTCCACCCACTATGGGAGAACATACTGATTTCTACACATTATTGTCAGCATATTCAATTTGGGTCTTTAGTCATCAGTGGGAGTGATGTGATGGCTCATTGAGGCATTTAATTGGTATTTCCCTAATGATTAATAATGATAAGTGTCTTTGATGTCTTTTGTAGGCAATGGTATGTATTTCTTAGGAAACTTGCTGATTCTAATCCTTTGTTAATTTTTTGTCTTGTTTATTATTATGAGTTCTTCATGTATTCTATTCTACTTATCCCCTATCAGTTATATAAATTGTAGAAGCATTTTCCCAGCCAATATGTTGTCTTCTCTTTTCCAAATAAGAAGTTCTTCAATATTATGAAAGAAAATTGCTGTATTTACTGATATTTTATTAAAATACATTTTTCATCCCCCAAACCCACTATACTCTACTGTCATAATTTTAGTCAGTTATTTTCTTCCAAGGGTTTTACAGTTTTAGCAATTGAATTTTGTTTTTGTGTATTTTTTTTTTAACATTTTATCATACCACCATGAGATATACAATTACAACGTTGTTCACGCTTGGGGGTTTCGGTCGCACAGTGTTCCAGCACCCCACCCTCCACCAGTGCCCCTCAACCACCACCCATGTCCCCAATTCCCTTCCCCACCCACATCCTGCCTAAATGGTAGGTTCTTTATCTCCTCTCTCTCTCCCTCTCTCTCTCCTCCTTCTCCACACATTGTGGGTTACACAACATTACACTTAGAAGCCATGATTTGCATTTTTGTCTGTATTTAATGCTCAGTTCTATGTTGGTATCAGACCTTTTGACATTTATTCACACATGTTCCCTTCTCTATCTTACCTAACCTCCTGACTCCCAGCGCTTGTGGTAATTTCCACTTTTGGTAAGATCACCTGGTATATTTATGTCATGCAAATAAATGCAGTCATTCTATGTCTTTCTCTTTCCATCTGACTAATATCACTCAACATGATTCTTTCCATGTCCATCCATTTATAGGCAAATTTCATAACTTCATTTTTTCCTGACAGCTGCATAGTATTCCATTGTGTAGATGTACCACAGTTCCTCTATCCAGTCATCAGTTCTCGGGCATACTGGTTGTTTCCAGGTTCTGGCTATTGTGAATAGTGCTGCTATAAAATAAAAGTGCGTATTGTGTTTCCGCTGTGTGTTTTTGGCTTCCCAGGGTATATTCCCAGGAGTGGTATGGCTGGGTCAAAGGGAGCTCAATTTCTAGTCTTTGGAGGAATGTCCATATTGTTTTCCAGAAAGGTTGTACAAGTCGACATTCCCACCAACAATGTATGAGAGTCCCCTTTTCCCGCATCCACGCCAGCACTTGTTGCTTTTACCCTTTTGGATATGGGCCAGTCTCTGTGGTGTGAGGTGATATCTCATTGTTGTTTTGATTTGCATCTCTCTGATTATTAGTGATGCTGAGCATTTTTTCATATGCCTTTTGGCCACTCAAATTTCTTCCTTGTCAAAGTTTCTGTTCATCTCTTCTCCCCATTTTCTGATGGGGTTGGCTGTTTTTTCTTAAATAGCTGTACCAGTGCCTGATATATCTTGGATATTAACCCCTTATCAGATGGGTATTGGGTGAATATTCTTTCCCATTCAGTGGACTGTCTTTCAATCTTGGTCACTGTTCCTTTTGAGGTGAAGAAGCTCTTCAATTTCATGTAGTCCCATAAGTTTATATTTTCTTCTAGTTGCTTTGTTAATGGTATTTCACCTTTGAAGATGTCTTTAGCTTCAATGCATGGAGGGTTTTACCTATATTTTCTTCAACGTACTTTTATGGAATCAGGTCTGATATTGAGATTTTTAATCCATTTTGATCTTATTTTTGTTCAAGGTGTTAGACACAGGTCCAAATTCATTTTTTTACATGTAGCTGTCCAGTGTTCCCGGCACCACTTATTAAAGAGGCTTTCCCTTACTCCAGTTTGGACTCTTTCCACCTTTATCAAAGATTAACTGAGCATGTCTTTGAGGGTGTGTGTCAGGATACTCAACTCTATTCCATAGGTCCACAGGTCTGTTTTTATTCCAGTACCACGCTGTTTAATTACTGCTGCTTTGTAGTACAGTTTGAGGTTGGGAAAGGTGATGCCTCCCATCTTCTTCTTCCCAAGGATTGCTTTTTAGCTATCCGTGGGGGTTTATCATTCCATAGGAATTTCAGGAGTGTTTGGTCAATTTCTTTAAAGAATGTCATGGGAATCCTTGTAGGAACCGCATTTAATCTGTACAAAGCTCTAGGGAGTATTACCATCTTGACAATGTTAATTCTTCCCATCCATGAGCAGGGAATGTGTTTCCATTTCCTCGTGTCCTCTTTTATTTCTTGAGCAGTGTCTTGTAGTTCTCTTTGTATAGGTCCTTTACACACTTCGTTAAGCTGATTCCTAGGTATTTGATTTTCTGTGGCACAATTGTGAATGGACTCAATTTCTTAATATCCCTTTTCTTCTCTTACATATTTGTGTATAGGGAAAGCCACCGACTTTTGGGTATTGATTTTGTACCCTGCCACTCTGCTATACATATCTATTGTTTCTAAGAGTTTTTGAGTCGAGAGTTTAGGGTTCTCTAGGTATAATATCATGTCACCTGCAAATAATGATATCTTGATTTCTTCCTTGCCTATCTGGGTGCCATTAATGTCCTTTTCTTCTCTGATTGCTATGGCGAGTACTTCCAGTACTATATTGAATAAAAAAGAGGTGAGAGAGGGCAACCTTGTCGTGTTCCTGATCTTAAGGGGAAGGCTTTCAATTTTTCCCCCATTGAGAATGATACTCGCTGTGAGCTTTTGGTAGATGGCTTTGACTATCTTGAGGAAGCTTCCTTCAATTCCCATTTTCTGGAGGGTTTTAATCATGAATGGGTGCTGGATCTTGTCAAATGCTTTTTCTGCATCTATCGATAGGACCATATGGTTTTTATTTTTTCCTCTTATTGATGTGATGTATTATGTTGATTGATTTGCGAATGTTGAACCATCCTTGCATTCCTGGGATGAATCCTACTTGGTCATGATGTATGATCTTTTTGATGATTCTTTGGATTCTGTTTGCTAGTATTTTGTTGAAGATCTTAGCATCTGTGTTCATCAAGGAGATTGGTCTGTAATTTTCCTTCTTTGTATTGTCTCTCCCTGCTTTGGGTATCTGGGTGATATGCGCCTCGTAAAAAGCTGTTTGGGAGTGTTTCTGTTTCTTCTGTTTCCTGGAAGAGCTTGAACAAGACTGGCAGTAGGTCCTCCTTAAAGGTTTGGTAGAATTCGCCAGTGAACCCATCTGGACCTGGGCTTTTGTGTTTGGGCTGACTTTTAATTACTGTTTCAATTTCCTCGATGGTGCGAGGCTTATATAGGTATTGGAGGTCTTCTTGTTTCAATCCTGGGAGGTTATAGGACTTCAGGGAATTTATCCATTTCTTCTAGGTTCTCATGTTTTGTGGCATACATGTTCTCAAAATAACCTCTGATGATCTTTTTGGATTTCTTTTTTTTCTGTTGTGATGTCACCATTTTCATTTCTGATTCTGTTTATTTGGGTTCTCTCTTTCCCTGTCCTTACAAGTCTTGCCAGTGGCTTGCCGATCTTGTTTAATTTTTCAAAAAAACAGCTCTTGGTTTCATTAATCTTTCGGATTGTTATTTTTGGTTTCCAGCTCGTTAATTTCCTCCCTAAGTTTCACTATTTCCTTCCCTTCTGCTTGGGTTGGGCTTCCCTTGTTGGTCTTTTTCTAATATTTTCAGCTGTGAGGTCAGGTTATTTATATGGGCCCTTTCTTCTTTACTGATGAATGCTTGCAGAGCTATGAACTTTCCTCTTAACACAGCTTTTGCTGTGTCCCACAAGTTCTGATAGTTGGTATCTTCATTGTCATTTGTTTTTAGGAATCTTTGGATTTCCTGTTTGATTTCTTCTATGAACCATTTGTTGTTCAGCAGAGAGCTGTTTAGTTTCCAGTTGTTTGGTTTAGCTCCCTGCTTCTGTGTATGGTTCCCTACTATTTTCAGTGCATCGTGATCTGAAAAGATAGTCGACACAATTTCAATCTTTTTTATTTTGTTGAGGTATGCTTTGTGGCTCAGTATATGGTCTACCTTGGAGTATGTTCCATGTGCACTGGAAAAAATGTGTATTCAGCTTTTTTGGGATGAAAAGCCCTGTATATATCAACCAGCTCTCTTTCTTCTATTTCTACCTTCAGGTCCAGTATTTCCCTGGTGAGTTTCAGCCTTGTCGATCTATCCATAGTCGATAAGGCAGTGTTGAAGTCTCCGACTATTATTGTGTTAATGTCTTCTTTGAGGTCTATTAATAGTCGTTTTTAAGTATTTTGCTGGCCCATTCGTTTGGCGCATATATGTTTAATAGTGTGATTTCTTCCTGGTATACATACCCCTTAATTATTAAGAAATGGCCTTCATTGTCCCTTTTGACCTTTTTCAGCCTGAAATCTATATTGTCAGATACGAGTATTGCCACACCTGCCTTTTTTGGAGGTGTTGTTTGCCTGGAGAATGGTCTTCCAGCCTTTGACTTTGAGTCTGTGTTTGCTCTGGTTATTCAGATGTGTTTCTTGTAGGCAGCAGAATGTTGGATTCAGTTTTTTAATCCATTTTGTCACCCTGTGTCTCTTAATTGGTGCATTTAGACCATTGACGTTGAGAGAGATTATTGTCATTGGATTTTTGTGCCATCTTTCTGTTTAAACTTGTTGTGGTTTTTGGGTTGTCTTATTTTACAATAGACCTTTCAATCCTTCTTTTAGAGTTGGTTTTGTGTCTACCAATTTCCTGAGTTGTTGTTTATCCATGAAGTTGTGTATCTTTCCTTCGCATCTGAAAGTAAGTCTAGCTGGGCAAAGCATTCTTGTTGAGGCCTGAAGTTCATTGAATCTTTTCACAATATCCCACCATTGTTTTCGGGCTTGGAGTGTTTCATCTGAGAAGTCTGCTGTAAATCTCAGGGATGCTCCTTTGTATGTGATTTCCTTCTTTTGATCTTGCTGCTTTCAGTATTCTATCTCTGTCTATCGTTTTTGTCATTTTTAATAAGGATGTGTCTTGGAGTATTCTTATTGGGGTTTCTTTTAGTGGTATCCTTCGGACCTCCTGTATCTGGGAGCATGCTTTCTTCAGTTTTAGGAAACTTGTCAGCGATGATGGCTTTGACAGTTTCCTCTTCATCAGGGTTTTCTTCTTGCCCTTCTGGGACCCCAATGATGCGTATGTTGTTCCTTTTGGCTTCATCCCAATTTTCTCTGGTAGTCTGTTCATTGATTATGAAACTTTTTTCCATCTTCTGGTGTTGTCTACAGAATCTCTGAACCTCGTCTCTGAGATCACTAATTCTTTCTTCAGTAGCTGTTACTCTGCTTTGGAGGCCTTCTCCTGTGTTTTTCAGTTCACTTACCTCACTTTTTAATATCTGTCATTTCTGCTTGTACTTTGGTCTGAAATTTACTCAATTCTGCTCTCATGTCCTCCTTTAGTTTATTGACTTTGTATTCCATTGTTTCTTTTTATTTCCTTGTACATCTTTAACAGTTGCTTCGAAATTCCTTTTCAGAGAGGTTATATAGCTCATCGTTATTGCTCGACTCATCTGTATTAAAAACTTCAATCGTAGAGCTTGAAGGACTTCTGCGCTGCTTTACCATAATGACTATTGTAGGTTGAAAATGAGTGTTCTGGGTGACTAATTAATAAAGTTAGTAGGTTCCTGAATTACTTTGCAGCTAGG